>PVHT020004944.1:43049215-43211390 GCA_004024745.2 Catagonus wagneri | reverse complement strand
GGTTTTTATGGCCGCACCCGCGGCATGTGGAGGTTCCCAGGCTAGGGGTCTAATCGGAGCTGTGGCCACTGGCCTGCGCCGCAGCCACAGCAACGCAGGACCCGAGCCGCGTCTGCAACCTACACCACAGCTCACGGCAACGCCGGATCGTTAACCCACTGAGCAAGGGCAGGGATCGAACCCGCAACCTCATGGTTCCCAGTCGGATTCGTTAACCACTGCGCCACGACGGGAACTCCAAAATCACTGTTCTTGTCCTTAAGTCCTCGCACCGGAACGGATGGTAAACTCAGAAGGTTGGCCATGAGAAGCCTGAAGGGGGCCCCGTGTGACAGTAGGGATGGGTGAGGACCGGAGCGTCAGAAGAGGGACCGGGGATGCTCAGCGGTAGGTCCGCGTTGTCTGGAGGTGGGACTCGTGGTGACTGGACTTTCTCACTCTTCAGGATAATTCCTCATTTCTCAACACTGAAAATGTGCTTTTGAAATCCAGTGCCTCACTGACAGAACAAAACAGGGCTCCCGGCGAGACACCATACAAGGGCTGTGAGAGAGAAGTCACCAGGGCGTCCTGCGGGGAGATAGAGACACCCAGGGGCCCTGGGGCACAGAGGGGGAGGTGCCCTGCGAGGTCTGGGAGATCAGGGAGAACCGGTGCCGGCTGGGGGAAGCATCAAGGAGCGCCCCAGGCGGCAGGGGCGGGAACTGCAGGCGGAGCAGCCACTGTGTTTGGGATCCAGCAGGTTGGCCCTGCCAGTAAGGATGCTGCCTGTGGCTGGCGCTCCCCGGCCGCTCCCTAAACCGGGAGCCTGGCCTGTTGACACACCAGCCCTGGTCAAGGGATGCAGACAAGAAAGGGGAGGGTGGAGCGTTTTGTTTCAGCACCTGTGGGATCCAGCCCCTCTAGGGACTGGCCCATTAGGACGCCTCTTAGTCACCATTCATTCCAATGAGCAGCCTGATCTGATAAGCAGCCACTTTCTGTGCCGCTGAGCATCGTTGACTGGTCCTGGGCTTGGGGCTCCCGTCTCTTCTTGTTGGCTTGCCTGGTTCTCCGGGACCTGCTGCCTCTTGTTGGGGAGCAGATGGCGACGCAGGAACCCTCCTGGATTTCCACCAAGCAGGCATCCTTGGTCTTCTCCTGACTGCTTTCTTAGCGAGGGCCTGTTTCTCTGCACACGTGTTGCAAAAATGGACGCAAGGTCGTTAGTAGATTCTGTTTCAGGCAAACGGAAAACCCAGGGCACTTGTACATAATCTCATAATTTATGTATCTTGTGCTTGATAAGTCCTTCCCAAATAAATAGACCCTGAAGCACACAGCAGCAAGTCTTTGCCTGGGCCAGACCCTGAATGCCCAGAAGTTAAAAGCAATTTCAATAAATACCTTTTTGATTGCCTTGTTTTTCTTTTAAATATTATTACTTAAATGCTTGTTATTTCATTCAGTTTTCCTTCTTTTGATGGATGCCAAAGCATTTCATAAGGTATTTCGTTTTCTTCCAGGAAATTCAAGGTTGCACTTTTAACATTCCACCAGCTAAACTGCTTATTTCTAAGCAGCCCTTGACCGGGCCGTATGAAAAGTCTCCCGGCCCTGCTAAGCTGGGAGCTTCTGCGCCTTTGCAGCAGCCTCTTCCAGGTGGCACTGCCTCCTTTCAGGCACTGATACCTGCGTAATCCAGGCTGGTCGGATGAATGCTACCTGGTCACATATGTTCTGTGGTTCTGTAGCTTTGTTAGTGTTGACCAGTTTGATTGGTCCTAATGTGCCGAGTGGGAGGGGTCTCGGGTGGCAGCAGTTTGATGGAGTCCTGCTGTGCTGGTGGCAGGTCCAGCCCTTACTCACCCTGGCAGAGCACCCAGAGCCCCACCTTGGAGGCACCAGGTGTGACTTTGATTTGGTTGCCATCGTTTCTAGGACCTGTGTCCTTCGACCCTCAGTGTTTTCTCGCGGTATGTCCCCTTTAGCGTGAAGGTGGTGAGAAAAACAGCTCTCCACTTCCTACAAAGCCCCTACTCAGTACCCGGTCCTGTGAATGCTTCGTTCACGCTGACCCTGTTCTCTGCCTTGGAACACTTTCTGCAGCCCCAGGGCTGGGGCCCAAACCGTCCCAGCCCTGGACTGTGACCATCCCGGTCGTGTCCCGCAGGTTACAGCCATCAAGGACTGTCACGCACCCTGGATCACTTGCTTCTCAGTGATAACATCACTAGCAGTGGCAGCAGCCACGTCGAACACCTACTGAGCTCTCAGTATGTGCCAGGAACGGTCACATCCGCAGCCGGTAAACGCACCTGTTCCTCCCTGAGTCCGCGAGCCGGGTGCTGCCGATGCCTAGTTCAGACCAGGGGCCAGTCCACGCTAGTGAGTCGTGCTCTCAAGAGCAACAGGAACCCCGACAGCAGCAGCGACCTTTGTCCGTTATGCTTCACTCCGTCCCAGGCACTGGGCTAAGCCCCGTACCTGTATTATCTCAGCGAACCCTCACCACTCCCCACGAGAAAGGGTCTGCCTTTGTCTCTGCAGGTGTGTGATCCCAGAGTGACCTCGCTAAGAAAGGGACAGAAGCCCCGTGCTCTGGCTGCCCTTCTCCCCGACAGGCCCTGATCACACCCAGGCTGTTTTTACATACGGTAGCTTTACCTGCAGGAGACTCTTTGAACTTGGCCTTTCTGTTGCCCCATTGGCTCCCTGGACCAGCCGCCCAGGTCTGAATTACTTCCCAGCCCAGCATGAAAAGCCACGTTCAACGCGAAGCCACAGGAAAGAGAAGTGGCTCATGTCTATGGCACATTTCAACCCTCAGTTTCCAGCGTAAGAAGTCCTCTGTGAAGAACTGCTTGCATTTTTAAAGGGAATTAGGATTTTTAAAAATACATCACCGTACAGAGTTCCCATCGTGGCTAAGAAGTAACGAACCCAACTAGTATCCATGAGGTTGCGGATTCGATCCCTGGCCTCGCTCAGCAGGTTAAGGATCCGCTGTTGCCGTGAGCAGTGGTGTAGGTCGCAGACGAGGCTTGGATCCCGCGTGGCCATGACTGTGGTGTAGGCCGGCAGCTGTAAGTTCCCATTTGAACCTCCATATGCTGCAGGTGCAGTCCTAAAAAGCCAAAAAAAAAAAAAAAAAACCACCGTGTCATTTACTCCTGTTTCCTAATCTAACAGCCTTAATGCCTTGCAGAGGTAAGATTTTACATATACATCTGCAGCAGTGTTTATTCTGTCCACCATGGAAGGGTTAGATCTCTTAGGTGTGGTCAAATGTCAGGTGTTTTCCACGGTGTATTTTGCATTGTTTTGTGCTTCTTCGTTCACTCGGTGCATTCAGCAAAATCTCCCCGAGCACCTTGACCTGGCCTACCCTGTGCCTGGCACTGGGAACAGAGTCGTGGGCGGGGTCCCTCCTCAAAAGGATCATTCATTCTGGGAAGTGACACTGACGTGCATTGTGACAGGTCCTGACCCAAACGTAGAAAGTTCTGTGGGGCCACAGGGAGCAGCTCCCTTCCCTTCGCTTGGTTGGGGCCACACTGAGCGGAGTGACAGCGGAGCTGGTTCTTAGAGGCAGTCAAATGGGGACAAGTGCTCCAGACCAAGCTTACAGTGTGTGCAAGAGGACAAGGCCCCGGGGTCCCGGGGGCAGGAAGCGGGCGCCAGTGACCCATGACGAGGCCAGCGGGTGAGATGATAACGGGCGTACATGCCAGGCCCAAGGAGTTTAGAAGATACTTTGCAAGGACAAACCCATCCGTACCCCTGGAAGTTCAGCTACAGCAATGCTCCTTTTGAGTTTCCCATTCAGACTGTTCTGTTTAGGGGGAGGAGTAAGTTCAGAGGTTGGGACTAACATACACACACTACTTGGGTGTAAAATAGGCAACGAGGACCTGCACAGGGGGCTCTGCTCAATAGTCTGTAATAACCTACCTGGGAGAAGAATCAGAAAAAGCATGGATACACGCGTGTATATAACTGACTCACTTTGCTGCACACCTGGAACTAATGCAGAATTGTAAGTCAACTGCAATACAATTTTTAAAAAATGAGCAAAAAGAAAACAGAGCAACGGTTCAGTTTAGCATGCGGGTCAGGAAGCAAATACAAAAGCAGCATTGGATATAGTTCCATTAGTTTTTCTCCACCCTACATCTCAAAAGAAAATCTTTGGGATGTAAAAATCGTAGTCCTTTATTTAATGTTCTTCTTTCTTTGGTAGAGTTTATGTGGTTCTTATCACCTCTTTTAGTTTATAAACTTCCAAGAAAAAGTAATACCTTTTTGCTGCAATTGTACTATGACTATGCTTTTTTCTTTTTTTTTTGGCCACATTTGAGGCATGTGGAAGTTCTGGGGCCAGGGATCGAACCCATGCCATGGCGGCAGCAATGCCAGATCCTTAGCTAACAGAGCCACCAGAGAACTCCTACTTTTTTGACCGTGAATGAAATATTTACGCTAAAAAGAAGTTTTAGGAAAAAGAGGGTAAAAACTTCACCTGGATTGCCCCAGGATAAACCTAAACCATTGCCAATATTTTGGCATATTTATTTTTGTACACAAAATGGGTGTATCTTACAGCGAGAAACCTCTTGCCATCGAGTCTAGCTTGCTGTGCACGGCACTTATTTCTTCTTCTTTATGAGAAGAGGCTGCCGTGATTGTCTGCCTTATGCAGCAGTTAGCACCGTGTCCCTGGAGACATTTCTGTCTGAACAAGATGCTCAGTTATAGACAACTCTAAATGCTTTGGGTTGATACCCTCTTTTCCATATTAGTTTAATTTCATATAGATTTTGTGTTTTTTAGTTTAAAAAATCAGCACATTAAAAAAAAAAGTGTAGGGGAGTTCCTGTTGTGTCTCATCGGATTAAGAACCCAGCTGGTATCCATGAGGATGTGGGTTTGATCCCCAGCCTCGAACTTGTAAAAATAAAACAGATTCGCTTCTACCTCTTACATCATTTCTGATGGAGAGAAAGAGGCTTAGTGTATCTTTTTTAAAAATGTGAAGGAGTTCTCTTGCGGCCCAGCGGGTGAAGGATCCACTGCTGTCACTGCAGTGACTAGTGTCGCCGCTGTAGCTTGGGTTAAGGATCCCGCGTGGCTGTGGCTGTGGTGTAGACTGGCAGCAGCAGCTCTGATTTGACCCTTAGCTTGGGAACTTGCATATGCCGTGGGTGCAGCCCTAAAAAAATAAAAAGGGAAAAAAAAGGAAATGTAGGACCACGCTGGGAAAAGGTGGCCTGAAGCATACTTTTCAGAATGTGATTTTATCTTCTGACCCCAACCCTGTGTCTACACAGAGGCGGCTTGCATGGTTGGGTGACTGCTGGATGATTCTGAGGTATGCAAGGGAGAAAAAAGCGCTGACAGTGAAGATGGAAAAGGAAAAATAATAATAAAAATAATAAAGCTGTTTGACTTCACTCAGAATGCAGCATTCATTGAGCCAGGCTTAAAAATGACTTTTCATTGGCCTGATGGTTGGGCCGGCTCCGGCGGCTGAGATGACACCTGGCCTGGTGTTCGGGCTGGGCCCGAGCTTGGTGCAGCACCTGCCTAGCCTGCTTCCTCCGTTGTTACTCTTAGTCCTTTTCCTGAGCTCTTTGGCTCATGGTTCTGGTTCTCTGCCCTGGTTTCTTTCCTAGTAGTCGGGTTATCTGCTCTGGGTTCCTGTCAGAACCTGCCTTTCTCTGCCTGATGATGGAGCCAGCAGAGGAGGCTTCACTTTTTAAACATTTTGAAATAAATCTCCTCTTGACATTTTGTGAACTTGTAAAAATAAAAGAGATTCATTTCTACCTTTTAGATCATTTCTGATGAAGAGAAAGAGGCTTAATTTATCTTTTTTTAAAATGTCAGGGAGTTCCCTTGCGGCCCAGTGGGTTAAGGGTCCACTGTTGTCACTGGAGCGACTAGTGTCCAATCCCTGGCCCCTGAAACTTCCACATGCTAGCCAAAAAATTAAAAAAATTTTTTTTTGAAAAAAGTAAGGTTAGTGCCCCCAACCTCATCACTTGCTAATGATTTTTTAGATGTTTTCAAGTGAGTGTGCATTTTTCTGCCCGTGGATCTGGTTTGGGGAAGAGGCCACAAACACCAGATGTTAGCTGTTTCTGCTTCTTGGTGAAGCTGAAGGCCGAGATCCAAGCACACTGTTTTAATTACACAGGGCAGGTTGTTTTCAGGGTGTGTATGAGGCAGGACACTGCCCGCCTCTAGCAGCCATGCGACCCTGGGCAAGTGGCTGGGCCTCTGGGAACCTCAGTTTCCCCATCTCTGAAATGGGCATAGTGGCTGTACCTACCCTCCAGAGTATCTGTGGAGCGGGTATACTAATGCTGAAAATAGTGCCGGCCACAGAATGCTTCACATGTGTTTCTTGTTATTTTTGTCGCTCTTATTAGCCCGTGGGCCCTGACAAAACCCATGGGAGGTTTCTCTACGTCATGGTTTGAATGTAATTCTCTGCTGGGTGAAGTCGGCTGGAACTGGAGAAACTTGGGTAGAAAGAAAATAAAGGCAGGCGTGCCTGGGAGTTAGTTGGGAGCCAGTCAGAGTCTTGCCTATGATGTGTCGGTAGGCAAAGCTTCAGTTTGTATCACCTAAATTTTTAAAGAACTGTATATTGTTTAGCTATGGTGTCTTTTCAAAAGCTGATTACAATAACATTACCTCATGTATACATAGTAAATGGTAAACATTGTGTCTAAAATACAGAGCCCATGGAGTTCCCGTCATGGCTCAGTGGTTAACGAATCCGACCAGGAACCATGAGGTTGTGGGTTCAATCCCTGGCCTTGCTCAGTGGGTTAAGGATCTGGCGTTGCCGTGAGCTGTGGTGTAGGTTGCAGACGCGGCTCGGATCTGGCGTTGCTGTGGCTGCGGCAAAGGCTGGCAGCTACAGCTCCTGTTAGACCCCTAGCCTGGGAACCTCCATATGCCATGGGTGCAGCCCTAGATAAGGCAAAAAAAGACAAAAAAATAAAATAAAATACAGAGCCCAGTCCCTGAGGTTGTTGATGTTCACTGTATCTTCTTAACCCATTTTCCTTCTTATCTTCTAGAGCTCCTTCAGCCAGAAAGACACCGAGTGAGAGCAGATGGCTTTCAAAGCGCTGCTAGGACAGCAGACGGCGCTTTTCGTGGTTGCGCTTCTCCTAGGCTGCCTGGTAAGTTAACGCTTTGCTTTGAGGAACGTGGGGAGAGGGTTCATATAGTGGTACCCCATCTATTTTCTGTTTCTGGTTCCACGTCGTAAACATTTCTTTCAAGTACATTGTACCCTTTGTTGCATTGAATTAGTCAGATTGATGTTGAGTCTTGACTTTTGCAACAATGGTTGCAATTCTTTTTATGGTTTTAATTTTTTCCATTATAGTCGATTTATGGCTGCAATTCTTTATTGGAATCTAGGTGAAGTCATAAAAAGCACTGCAACTTGTAGCCTCACAATAATGACGCCACATAGGGTTGACAGGCGAAAGACGTTTACAGCAACTGAGACTCTTAACAGGACCCCAGATTCTAGTTTGGAGCCCTTGGCTTCACACTTGGTGAAGAGTTTGGAATCCATTCTTTTTATTCTTTTTTTTTTTTTAAATTTATGGCCACACCCACAGCATATGGACTTTCCAGGGATCAAATCTGAGCCACAGCTGCCACCTGCGCCACAGCTGCAATGCCGGACCCTTAACCCACTGCACTGGGCGGAGGGTTGAACTTAAACTTCAGGACAACTCAGGCCACTGTAGTTGGAGTCTTAACTCACTGCGCCATGGTGGGAATTCCTGAAGATGGTCCTTAAATACTGTTGTTTTGTATAGTTCTTTATATCCCTCTTGTTTCCAAAAAGCATCAAAGAAAGATGGAGAATTCAATGTGAGAAAACTCAACATAAAACGTCTATGAAGGTGTTCAAAAGAACACTTAAAACATTTAATCTGGAGGTGCAATCGTGATCTACAGTTAGGAAAAGAATTTTTTTTTTTTTTTTACTTTTTTAGGGCCGTACCCGTGTCATGTGGAGGTTCCCAGGCTAGGGGTCGAATCAGAGCTACAGCTGCCGCCTACACCAGTCACAGCAACGCCAGATCCGAGCCGAATCTGTGGCCTACACCACAGCTCACGGCAACAGCGGATCCACTACCCACTGAGTGAGGCCAGGGCTTGAACCCGTGTCCTCGTGGATCTTTGTCGGGTTCATTACTGCTGAGCCACAACAGGAACTCCTGAAAATGCTTTACTCTGAGAACAGTTTGTGAAGTCTTCTTGGAAGAGAAAGAAAGGAAATGGCGAGTCTAAGATTTGGGTGGATGTGACAAAGATGTCCCTTGTTCCAGTTGAGGCTGTTAAATGTTGGAAGAAACGCCCGGGAGGAAGGCTGTGGCATTTCTCGCCCAAAGCGAGTGCAGTGTCTTTCTGGCGGAATAAAACCAAACTCCTCCAAGGACGGTTGTCACTGGGACTTGAGAGAGGCGGGAGGTGACAACTAGACCTTTAGCTCCAAGTCATGCCCAGTCCTGAAACCCACCGGGAATCCCCCTCCTGCCTGCTCTAGAGATTAAGGCTGGGTTTAATTTGAGCAGGATGGCTGGCGCTGTAGGTATTCCCTTCGAGGGGCAGGTGGTTTGTGCGGAATAGCTGTCCGTGTCCGTAGTCATCAAAACCGTTTCCACAACCCCGTGCGTGGTCGGCGTCCCACGCAGCAGTTTCTGCTCCCCCAGCACTTCCTGAATTCAGTTCTCTGTTTTCATTTAGCAAAACAAAATCAGAGTCAGGACTGTTACTGAGGGCGTCCCTGCTTAGCCTAAGAGTTTGAAGGGAACATTGTCACCCGTCCCAGAGTCTATCAATACCAACCTTTTTAAGGAAATACCATCCGTTAAGGAGCAAACGGACACACTTTGGCAGGGTGATAGCCTATAGGATGCAGTTACCGTTCTTCGGTGAAATAATACGTAAAGGCAATGTTTAGGAACACAACTTACAACCTTTGTTTTTGCAAAGTAGGCAGTCTTACCACTTAAGTCCTATGTTGCGAACCAGAGTATATTGTTAGGGCATAGGGAACAGACTTGTGGTCACCAAGGGGGGCGCGGGTGGGGTGGGCTGTCCTGGGAGCTTGGGTTTAGTAGATGCAAACTATTACATATAGACTGGGTAAGCAGCAAGGTCCTGCCAGATAACACAGGGAACTATCTTCTTTATCCTGTGATAAACCATAATGGAAAAGAATATGGAAAAAGAATGTATGTATCAACTGAATCATTTTTCTATATAGCAGAAATTAACACATGGTCAACTAACTGTATTTCAATTTTTAAAAAGTATATCGAGAGGTTCCCTTTGTGGCTCAGCTGTAACAAACCCAACTAGTGTCCATGAGGATGGCGGGTTCGATCCCCAGCCTCGCTCAGTGGGTTCAGGATCAGTATTGCCGTGAGCTGTGGTGTAGGTCACAGATGCGGAGCTGTAGCTCTGATTCGACCCCTAGCATGGGACCTTCCGTATGCTGCGGACACAGCCCTAAAAAGCCTAAAAAAAAGAAATAATGGAAATTTTTAATAAAAGTATATTGTTAGGTCCCACTTAAGTGGCAAAGTGGCAGTTAGTAGGAAAGTTAAGTTCATGTTTACATAACACTTTTATTTTGAAGAATTCAGAGTTGGGCCATTATTGTCATCTTCATCCTTATCAGAAATTTTACTGATCTCGTGATTGTCAGGTGGTATTTTTTGAATGATGAAGTCTAAGTAAACTCTAAGAAGGATGGACGCTTCTACATCAGAACTGGGTATCGGATGTGTCAAGGATAATAACAGAGTTCCCAGGGCCATTCTGTGTATTCCAGTCATTGTTTTTTCAATTCGTTATATGCGAATATGTTTATATTTCTTGAAGATCAAAAAATATAATTTTTGAATTCTCAAGCACCTTGGATCTCCAGCAGCTGTTCCTTTTGTACATCTTCCTTCTTAGGAAAAAGAGCAGCTCCTAGCTAATTTACCTCAGGTACTCAGGAAGGTATCCAAAGAAGGTAGCAGTTAATTCCAGAAAAAGGGCGATTCCCGTGCAGGGAGCACAGAGAGGAATCGGGCTTATGGGTTTAACTGTTCACCTGGCTTTTGCAGAAGGTGCTTTTTCTTCCCAAAGTGAGAACTGGATAAACCACATTCTGAATTCATGTTTACCTTCGGTGTTCATGTGAATGATACCAAATAATACTTTCTGTCCTGTGAAAAGTGGGACTGGCTTCTTTGAAGGTAATGTTGCACGGCACATCTTTTTCAGGCATGTACGGTGCTTTGTGAGACGGGAGACTGCGGCCAGCAGGAGTTCAAGGATCGGTCGGGAAACTGTGCTCTCTGCCGGCAGTGCGGGCCAGGCATGGAATTGTCCAAGGTAAATGTCGGATGCCCAGGAACGCTGTCGATCCTTGTCTTTAAACTCTGTTCTCTTCGGCTCCATTCTTCAGTTCGTCGCTAGTGAGGATTTCTTGGTTCCTCACGTCCCATTAGCCAGGTATTACACAATTCCCTTCTCAGTACATTTGATTCTTGTGTCTTACTGAGATAGATGACATAGATACTAGTACTTGTAATTCAATGAGTGTCCTTGTTTTGCATGACTTAGTGTCTATCATGCTTCATTGAAATAACAGAGCCATTAAACAGCCAGGTCCTACTGTTTAGCACAGGGAAATATATTCAGTATCCTGTGACAAACCATAATGGAAAGAAATACGAAGAATTGTATATGTGCATGTAACTGACAACTGGTGTATATATGTGTGTGTGTGACTGAGTCACTTTGCTGTACAGCAGAAATGAACACAACCTTGGAAATCAACTACATTTCAATAAAATAAAATTTTAAAAAAGAGTAGAATCATTAACGTTTAGTTGCATTAACTGAAAAGGAATCAACATTCGACTAAAGATTTAACGATAAATCATGGATAACAGAAAATGGTAATGCTACTATTTACTGAGCCTTTTTCTTCTTTTTCTTTTGTGATTTTTATTTTTTCCATTATAGTTGATTTACAGTGTTCTGTCGATTTCTACTGTATTGTATAGCAAAGTGACCCAGTCATATATATGTATGACTCACATATATGTCTTTTTCTCACATTATCCTCCATTGTGTTCCGTCACAAGTGAGTAGATATACTTTTCTGTGCTGTACAGCAGGCTCCCATTCTAAAGGCAATAGTTTGCTTCTACTGACCCCAGACTCCCAGTCCATCCCACTCCCTCCCCCTCCCCCTCGGCAACCACAAGTCTGTTCTCCATGTTCATGGTTTTCTTTTCTGTGGAAAGGTTCACTTGTGCCATATATTAGATTCTAGATATGAGTGAAATCATACGGTATTTGTCTTTCTCTTTCTGACTTACTTCACTTAGTATGAGAGTCTCTAGTTCTATCCATGTTGCTGCAAATGGCATTATTTTGTTCTTTTTTATGGCTGGGTACTATTCCATTGTGTATATATACCACATGTTCTTAATATAATCGTCTGTCAATGGACATTTAGGTAGTTTCCATGTCTTGGCTATCGTGAATAGTGCTGCAGTGAACATACCGGTACCTGTGTCTTTTTGAATGAAAGTTTTGTCTGGATATATGCCCAAGAATGGGATTGCTGGGTCATGTGGTAGTTCTATCTATAGTTTTCCAAGGGACCTCCATACTGTTTTCCATAGTAGTTGTACCAATTTACATTCCCACCAGCAGTGCAGTAGGGTTCCCTTTTCTCTGCTCCCTCTCCTATATTTGTTATTTGTGGACTTATTAATGATGGCCATGCTGACTGGTATGAGGTGATACCGCATGGTAGTTTTGATTTGCATTTCTATAATAATTAGTGATGTTGAGCATTTTTTCACGTGCCTCTTGGCCATCTGTATGTCTTCTCTGGAGGAACTGGGCCTTCTCTTTCTTAAAATGAAGGTTACTGTTGCTAGTCAAGAGGTGGAGCCCAGCCAGGGAATGGTTCATTTCCAAGCCAGAGTTTTGAACATTCCTTTGTAATGCCAATATTATTATTAATTTCCCCACCTTGAGTGTATGTTAATCTCTGGAGCATGTTAAATGTACTCTTCGTCATCACCCTTTGTGAAGAAGCAGTGTTCTAGTGGGTGGATTCAGAGCCCCAGGTGCTCTGGGCCCTTCTCTGTCCCAACCATGTTCAGAGCCACACAGCCCTTTATCTGCTAACCTTTTGAAGACGTTACCAGCTGTGGACCATTGATGTATCATTTTGTTGTAAAGAATGCATCAAGGTATTCCTGTTAAAAAAGCAACAAAAGATGGGTCTTTTTATTTTACGTGGCTTTTAAAAGAGAAGTCCTTTCCCCCCACAGCCTGTCATTCTGTGAA
This sequence comes from Catagonus wagneri, assembly GCA_004024745.2. NCBI lineage: Eukaryota > Metazoa > Chordata > Mammalia > Artiodactyla > Tayassuidae > Catagonus > Catagonus wagneri. The sequence goes on along the minus strand of PVHT020004944.1, from coordinate 43,199,000 downwards.
GCTGAGTCTTGTCATTCGTAGATTTTTGATTGATGACCTACAAACAGCAGGAAACAAGGAATTACGCGTATTCCAGCAATAACTCCTGGTGGGTGACCTCTGTGTTTTGTTTCATATACGATGGATTTTGGCATCTTGGGCCCTTTGCTTGGATGGACGCTGGCTGGCTGTTGAACCTTGCGGCATCTAGTTTGCTGGAGCACCCAAAGGATGCTTTTTAATCCCATGGATTGTAGTAACATGTGCTTTCAGGCATAGGTTTTGCTCTGTTGGATGTAAAAAGGTCCTTTATAGCAGCAGAGGGGTGTATGAGATCCGTCAGCAAAGCATCGAGAAGATGATCATGCCCAGCAGGGAAATCGATGATGATGGTGCTCTACCCTGAGTTCTTCTTTTCCTAAATCCTGTGAAAATCTGAAGGAAACATCACAAATTCAAAGAGATGAGTAAACCCTTTCTAGGAAATTGCTCCCTGACCTTCATCCTTTATCTAGAGAATGAAGGTTCTAGCTATCAGCTCCAGAATTTTTTTTATCAAAAAAAAAATATCCCTCTTCTAAGGTTATTTGATAACAGTTTCCGTATTTCATAATTTCCCATGGACATCCAGAAGAAATATTTTTCATTACGTAGTAATTTTCCCTGAGTGTTGAAACAGCTGTCCAATCCTGTTTCATTACAAGCAACCAAAAGGAAGCAATCTGAATGGCTCTACCTGTGTGCACCTTTTTTTTTTCTTTTTTAGGGCGACACCTGCAGCATATGGAAGTTCCGGGCTAGGGGTCCAATCGGAGCTGCAGCTGCCGGCCTACACCACAGCCACAGCAACCTGAGATTCAGGCTGCATCTACAACCTACACCACAGCTCACGGCAACACCAGAGCCTTAACCCAGTGATCAAGGCCAGGATCGAACCTGCAACCTCATGGTTCTGAGTCGGATTAATTTCTGCTGTGCCACGATGGGAACTCCTGGATCTAATTATTGATATCCACAACTGAAGTTTTCTTTATATTGAGTTAAGAAAGGACATTTTCACCAGATGTGGAGTTCTCAAATAACCTTTATTCTAATGTTGCTGTGCAACTTATTTTGCTGTACTAAACATAACTTAAAATTTATGTCTATTTTCTAATATATCTGTCTAAAATAACTAATTCTTGGAGTTTCTTTCATGGCTCAGGGAAAACGAATCCAACTAGTATCCTTGAGGATGTGGGTTCGATCCCTGGCCTCCCTCAGTGGGTTAAGGATCTGGCTTTGCTGTGGCTGTGGTGTAGGCTGGCAGCTACAGCTCTGAATAGACCTCTAGCCTGGGAACTTCCATATGCCACAGGTGCGGCCCTAAAAACCAAAAAATAACATAACATAAAATAATTCTTGGAGTTCCTTTGTGGCAGAGCAGATTAAGGGCCTAGTGTTGTCGTAGCTGTGATGTGGGACTGCAGCTGTGGCTTGAACTCAATCCCTGGCCTGGGGACTTCCGTATGCCATGGGTGTGGCCAAAAGTAAATAAATAAATAAAAACCAATTCTGGGTCACGAGGTTCTTTGAATCATAAACCATGTATCTGTATCTTGAAACTCGAGCTTGGAAACACTTGGGGTAAGCAGGTACAGTTAACATCTGCATCTGTGGTTTAACTACTCCTGATTATTATTTTCTTTGGAAGACATTCCACCTGGTTTTTTTCACAAGGTGTCTGGCTTACTCTCCGTTGTTGGGTTTCTCTACCATTAGAACACGCAGTCGAGAGGCTTGCTGTGCTCTGCTCAGGCCCGAGGCACAAGAAAGTTCCCGGGCCAGGGATTGAACCTGCGCCACGACAGTGGCAATGCCTGATCCTCCACCGCTAGGCCTCCAGGGAACTCCTTTACTTCCTTTAGGTTGTGAGGCTGTCCAGAGTCAACACAGCAGCTCCAAGTTCAAAAAGACCATTTTTGCTCCTTGAGATTGATGCCTTTCCCATCTTTGACCAGTTGTTTTTTTTGTTTGTTTTTTTAGCAGCTATAATGTATTTGACGTCATTTAGACTTTAAGCACTTAGATGCTTTGTTGCTCACTCCTTTTTTTGTTTTTTATTGGAGTATAGTTGATGTTCACTGTTGTGTTAGTTTCAGGTGTATAGCAAAGCGATTCAGTTATACATATACACCTATCTCTTTTTTTTTTTCAGATTCTTTTCCCTTATCGGTTATCAAAAATATTGAGTAGAGCTCCCTGTGCTGTACAGCAGGTCCTTGTTGGTTATCTTCAAAAAGCTGAACCTGATGATTGAGATCCAGAAATTTTATATATAGTAGGGTGTTTCTATTAATGCCAAACTGGCCACTCTGTGAACAAGTTCGCTTTTTTTTTTTAGGGCCACACCCATGGCATATGGCAGTTCCCAGGCTAGGGGTCTAATCGGAGCTGTAGCCGCCGGACTACGCCACAGCCACAGCAACGCAGGATCCGAGCCTTGTCTGCAACCTACACCACAGCTCACGACAACACCAGAGCCTTAAGCCACTGAGCGAGGCCAGGGATCGAACCCGCAACCTCATGGTTCCTCATCAGATTTGTTTCCGCTGAGCCACGACGGGAACTCCCCACGAGTTCGTATTTTAACCTTTCACCCCGGACACTTTGCATGATGCTCTTCTATTAGGTGTGTCTTCACGTAAAAAATACAGACTCTGTCTGAGAATGTCTTCAGATGTGGTTCTGTAACAGCCACCAGGCCAACAAAATAGAGAACATCAGCAAAGGCTTGTTACAGACCAGGTTCTGTGTGATCTCTGCGTGTGGGATGGTGGAATCCTTGCATAGTCGGTCTTGAATGAGGACCGTAACTGCTCCTATTTTGAGAAGCGGAGGCGGAGACTCCAAGGCGAGCTGACCCGTCCCCGTCCCCGTCAGCACTAGGTAGTCTGGGGAGGCGTGGAGCCCTCAAGGTGACGAACTGCCTCTAGTTTTGATGATGTCTGCGCACAGCGCACCGGGCGGGACTTGGCTGTGATGCTGGAAATGATCTCCGCTGGTGCTGGGACCGTGGCTGCTGTCCCTGGGGAGCTGGGTTGTTTATCTCGTCTCCTTTAAGTTCTCCACATGAGGTTATGGCCGTGGTATTGGGCGGTCAGCTCTGGGGCAGTCACTTCCTTCCAGAAGCTGCAGCTCAGGACCAGCGTCTAAAACAGGGACGGAAGTCCCAGCATGTGTGCCTCCTCCTCCAGGCAGTCCTCAGCGTCCTGGTCCCCACGCGTCTCTGTCCCTCTGCTCCAGGGGTCCTCGCTGTGGCTCTGTGCACCGGCTGCCTGTCCGGCCCTTTGCTTCCACCGGTCCCCCCCACCCCAGCCAGAGCCCCGGGCGCTGTCTCTGTTGTCACGGAGACTCTTTAGTAACACGGCTTGTTTGCAGTTTTCTCAGATCTTTGGGAAAATTCACAACAGATCACCCAGCCGCGTGGCATTGTTTCGAGGCTTTTATCCCCCTGAGCCATACGGACTCTCTCCCCCGATGCCAGGCGGTCGTTCTCAGGTTTGGAAGGCTTGCGATGGAGATAACTAGGATGTCTCGTTCCCATTTCGGAGGCGGGAAATGCCAAGCGTGGTTTCCATGGCTCTGTCAGCAGCTCGGGCTGGGCGTCTCGACCGTGACCATGGGTGTGAGGGTCTGACGGCGTCCTGGGGCTCCTGAGAATCAACAGCGTCCGGACCTGGAGGGGGATGGTTTTGTTTTCCCCGAAGTGCCCACATTAGGCTTGAATCCTCCCAGCCCGGCATTTGCCTGCCCCGGCCGGGCCTCCACGGCGACTCTCCACGCCCACAGCACGCTCGGAGTGGGATTGCCTCCCGGCAGTAAATCAGGAAACTGGTTTTTGCAGGAGCCTCTGGAAAGAGACTTCAAGTCCCTGGCAAGGTTTTCAAAGTTAACTTTTCTAAGCGATTATTGGGATGATTCTGGTTCATGTGAAAAAAATTAATTCCCCTAAACAGCAGCACCCCACTCTCCGCACGTGTTTCACATTTTTAAAGACATCTGTCTTCTGGAAAACCGTGTTCGTCCTCACGAAGAAACTCATACCGAAAAGTAATGTCATTTTCAGGCATAAAAAGATTCATTTCTGCCGTTTAATTACAGCGTTGCTCACTTTATTTGTGTTTAATTATATCTAATCGAGCCCAGTGAGGCTTGGCAGGTATTCACATGCTCCAGCTTGTACTTTTTCTGTAGAAAACTCAACTGTGGGTTTTCATAAACTGAGAGTTGGGGGCGGGGGATGTGTCTTTGGTGTTGTTTTATGAAAGGAAATTAAAAAGCTGATTTCTAAACACTGGCCACATGAATCTAATTTGTCATTTCCATTTCTGTGCCCGACATTCTCTCCATAAATAACTTTTTCTCTGTCCAGCTTGAGCTTATAAAGTTCAGAGAACCCGAGTTAACACTTACTGGCCGTGCAAGTAAACCGTGCTTTCCACTGGAGGCCCTGGACACGTTTCCGGGACAGCCGAGGGTCCGGGATGGCCGCCCTGCCTTCAGGGGTCCACTGGGGTTTTTGTTAAAGTGTTGGGTTACAGACGGAGGGGAGGGAGAAGGGGATTTGAGGACTGTTTGCTCTGAGTCATTTTGCTGCTGGAAAGCCACCAACTGTGGCTTAAATATATCGGGCAGAGTGACAGAGCTACCGCAGCTGCCAGCCCTGGGTGGAAGGAGCCGGCTGAGTCCCACCCTCTCCTGCTTTGGAACCAAGATAGGGAAGGCGGCTCAGCGCCCCCCCAGCCCCCCAGGCCCGGTCGGTCCAGGAGGAAGGCTCGGCCTTCACCCAGTGGGAGGTGTTGCTGGGGCCTTTCCCGGCCTCCTCCCTCCGGGGCGCAGTCACAGCGCCTCACCCGTCATTCGTTCGCCCACCTGTTCACTCAGCGAGCAGCTATTCATTCACTCGGCGCGGGCTTGTGTGCTGTTAAAGAAGACATATTCGATGGCACAGGTTGAAGGCGGCCGGGCGGCCCTTATTGGGAACCTCTGCGGCAGGGGTGGGACCACGGCGGTGGGGCGGACTTCACAGTGGGAGATGTGGGCTCATCCCGGCCCACAGCCCGGACGCGTGGGCGTTCACGGCCAAGGCGCAGGGGTGGACGTGGTGGATGGAAAGTGACCGCGAGGAACCTTCAGAGGAAGAGGGGTTCTGAGCAGCGCCCGCCGCAGGGTTCTGGCTGAGGACAGGGCCAGGCGTCAGGGCCCCCCGCCGGGCCGGTGGGGCCGGAGGACCCTGGGGGGGGGGGGTCCCGGTTGACCAGGGCTGCAGGGTTCTTGCTCAAATGGGATTTTACAGAGGAACGTACCGATGGGCAGGGAGGGGCGTTGGGAGCCTGAAGCGCGGTCCGGCGTCTCCGACAGTGTCCGGCGCGTGGCCTTTGGAGGGACTGCAGGAGCGAGGTGTCAGACACCAAGGCTTAGTCACTTCGGCCTGAGCTCTGGGTGCGCAGGCAGGGCCTCTTCACAGCTCGCGTTCTTCTCTATCCGTGTGTATATGTTCCCACCTCACAGTTTATTAACAAAAAGGTCTTCTTGGAGTTCCCGCTGTGGTGCAGCGGGCTAAGACCCTGACGACAGCGGTTCGGTTGCTGTGGAGGCAAGGCTTTCATCCCCAGCCTGCCCAGTGGGTTAAGAATCCCGCATTGCCCGAGTTGTGGCTCGGATTCGATCCCTGGCCTGGGAACTTCCATATGCTGCGGGCACGGCCATAACATAAACAAAAAAAAATAAAAATGAAACGGTCCTCTCGGGGATTCAGGGAAATCCTAGGTGTTTCCTTTAAGCTTTAAGGCACCAGGTCATAATTTCAAAAATAAAGGTCAGTGTGGTTTTCCATCCTCAGTACATTTCTAGCGCTGATGTGAATGGCAGACCATCCTCCGTAAAAATACAACCTGTGTCTGATCCAAAGCCCAGCCCGTGACTGATTCTGTCTTCCCTCTCCCTCAGCCTCCTGCACGAAACAGGCCTCCCCACGCACACACGCATGCACACACACACACACGCATGCGCGCGCGCGCACACACACACACACACATCCCGCAAAGTGTCAGGGAACCAGAGCAGGACAGTGGTGCAAGCAGCAAAGCACGCTGGACTCGGGAGCCTGTGCAGCAGCCGAGGGAGACCTCGCTCGAGACCTGGGCTCGGCCCTGAGTCCACACGGACCTGCGGGGCCCACCTGGCGGCAGGGCGCGGGTCAGGGTGGAAGGTTACCCAAAGGGGACCCCGGAGGGGGCAGTGGGCGCGACCCTAGCCAAGGGCGGGCGGGCACCTGGGCAGGTGTGGAGAGTCAGCAGATGCGGAGGGCGGGGCCTCCGGCTCAGCCAACTTGGCAGGATCCTTGCACAGCTGGGCCTTCAGACACGACCTAAGCGCAGAGCGTAGCGGGCCAAGTGGCTCCGAGAAACCTGGAGGGTTTGGGCAAAGCGAGTCTGTCAAAGGCGAGGACCGGGCACAGCCCGCGTGGCGGCCGCCCCCTCCTCACGCCGCGGACCCCACCCTTTCTGCCCAGAGGAATGAGGGGAACCACAACCTGCTACTGTCCCCCTTAGGTGCCGGGTTGGGGCGTGTGATCCTGCCAGTGCGACGGGCACCGCACCCCCCCCCAAAGTCGCCCCCTGGCCCCGCCCTCGGGACCAGAGATGAGTAAGAACACTAACCACTGGGGTGGGGGTCTGCTTCCAGGAGCTGCCCCCGGCCTGGCGGCCGTGCTCCCTGTGAGGGGAGGTGGGGTCAGGGTGAAGGGCAGGGAGGCGGGTCTGCTGAGCGCACCCCGCCCGTCTCTGTCTCTGTGTCTGTGTCTCTGTCTCTGTGTCTGTGTCTCTGTGTCTGTGTCTCTGTCTCTGTGTCTCTATCTCTGTGTCTGTGTCTCTGTGTCTGTGTCTCTGTCTCTGTGTCTGTCTCTGTCTCTGTGTCTCTGTCTCTGTGTCTGTGTCTCTGTGTCTGTGTCTCTGTCTCTGTGTCTGTGTCTCTGTGTCTGTGTCTCTGTCTCTGTGTCTGTGTCTCTGTGTCTGTGTCTCTGTGTCTGTGTCTCTGTGTCTCTGTCTCTGTCTCTGTCTCTCTGTGTCTCTGTCTCTCTGTCTCTGTCTCTGTCTCTCTGTGTCTGTGTCTGTGTGTCTGTCTCTGTGTCTCTGTCTCTGTCTCTCTGTGTCTCTGTCTCTGTCTCTGTGTCTCTGTCTTGATTGTTTGGCCTCCTTTCTGCTTCTCTTGAGAGTGGGCTTTTGAACTTCATATGGAAGAGTTCAAGGCATTTTAACCACCTCATTTTCCTGAATGAAATAAAAACGTCAAAGTAGACATTTATCTTGGGGATAATTTAGTATTTATATGCTGTTGACTCTATAGCCTGGATTTTGAGTAATCACGGCATCTCTCCGTTCATGGTGCTTTAGAAATACAACAAGTCTGGAGTTCCCTTTGTGGCTCAGTGGTTAACGAATCCAACTAGGAACCATGAGGTTGCGGGTTCGATCCCTGGCCTCGCTCAGTGGGTTAAGGATCCGGCGTTGCTGTGAGCTGTGGTGAAGGTCGCAGACGCGGCTCGGATCCCGCATTGCTGTGGCTGTGGCGAAGGCCAGCGGCTACAGCTCCTGTTAGACCCCTAGCCTGGGAACCTCCATATGCTGCGGGTGCGGCTCTAGATAAAAAGACAAAAAAAAAAAAAGAAATACCACAAGTCCACTCTAAAAGTGGTTGCTGTGGTACAGTAATTCCTTGGAAATAATTGCTCAGAATTTCTAGTTAACTCAAGATGTCAAGGTAATTTAACACGTGGAATGGTCACTTCATATGCTTCTCAACGATCGTGAGCTGCAGGTTATGGTATTATTCTTAAATGTTTAAAAATAATAGGGAGCTCCCGTCGTGGCTCAGTGGTTAATGAACCTGAGTAGGATCCATGAGGATACGGGTTCGATCCCTGGCCTCACTCAGTGGGTTAAGGATCCGGCGTTGCTGTGAGCTGTGTGTGGTGTAGGTCGCAGACAAGGCTCAGAGCCTGCGTTGCTGTGGCTATGGTGTAGGCCAGCGGCTACAGCTCCGATTCAGCCCCTAGCCTGGGAACTTCCATATGCCTCAGTGTGGCCCTAAGAAGACAAAAAGACAAAAAAAATGTTTAAAAAAAATATTACGCAGTGTTTCTAATAATATCTTTTTAAATGGCAAATGTTTAAAGAAATTGTATTTTAAATGCAACTGCCCCCAATCAATCTCTATACGAGTATGGCTCTTGATACCTGCTCTGTAAATGGCTGGTACTATTTTCTTTACCTTTTTTTTTTTTAAAGGCTGCACCCACAGCATATGGAAGTTCTTAGGCCAGGGCTCAAACTCGCACCTCTGAAGCGACCCGAGCTGCTGCAGTTGGATTCTTAACCCGCTGTGCCATGGTGGGGACTCTTCTGTTTTCTGATAGTGGTGGTCCAAAGTGTTACCTCAACCCATCACCCAAATCTACCCCCAGAGAAAACTTACTGTTGTTTCCACCAAAACAGATAAACGCCAGGCAGAATAATAAGCTAATATCCAGTTAATGAAGGCAAACTATGGTGCATTTGAAGCCTGGCTTTGTTTTCTTTCTATGCAGGATTTGCACCAGCGTAGAAAGAAATTAAAAAAAGGTTTCATGGAGTTCCCATCAGGGCTCAGCGGTAGTGAACTCAACTAGTATCCATGAGGATGCAGGTTTGATCCCTGGCCCCACTCAGTGGGTTAAAGGGGAAAGGACGTGGCGTTGCCGTGAGCTGTGGTATATATAGGTCGCAGATGTGGCTCGAATCCCGCATTGCTGTTCCTGTGGTGTAGGCCAATGGCTACAGCTCCAATTCAGCCCCTAGCATGGATACCTCCATATGCCAAGGGTGCAGCCCTAAAAGAAAAAAGACCAAAAAAAAATGTTTCCTGAAATCCTCATTCTGTAGAATGTAATGATATGTAAATGACACAGTGCGGTATATGGCAAAGACTTATTGGTCAGCACAGTCCTTATGTACAGTACAAACTCTGGAACTCAACCAGGGATCAACACAGAAGCACAAAAATGCCCCCGACACTGAAGTTTATGTTCTTTTTCCAAAGAGATGGACCGTCAGCACACCCGTGTGTATTTCCTTCAAGTTCATTTCTGGTCGGATGGTTATCTAGTTTCTCAGGACTGGGGAGAATGTGAGTGGTTGGGGACCTTGATGTTGAGCAGGGGGAAGGAAAGACAGTTGACCACCTGGCAGGGGCATTAAAACATAACCGCGGAGTGGCCTTGCAGTGCAGCAGTTTAAGTCTTGTGTCGCTGCTCTGACGCAGGTTCGATCCCAGCCTGGCAACTTTTGTGTGCCACTGATGTAGCCAAAAACCAAACCCAAACCAAAAACAGCACAACTGCCCTGCAGACCCAGGACTGCCTAGTTCTCTGTTACAGCAAGATGACATAGTTGATTCAACCAGGAAAGATTAAATTACATTTCATGTCCCCATTTTCAAAAGCAGGTTGTTGCTGTTCATCTTAGAAAGATTTTTATTCATTAAAAATATTTTAGATGGAAAGTGTCTTTGGAAGGAACTTGGAAGAAATCGGGGTTTGAAGATACCTTTATTCCCCAGTGAAGCTTGATTGTACTGGAATCAGGAAAATCGGCTTATTGGGCTGTAGAGAATCCAACATAGTAACAGCCAGAGGATCATTTATTTGACAATGCCTGTGCTTGATTTAGAGTTTAGAGGCTTTATGTGTTTTCCCGTTCATTCCTGAAAATGACCCCATAGGGCTGGCATTAATATGCCATCTCACAGAAGAAAGGACTGAGGGTCAGAGAGTTCCCAGAATAACTTAGCTGGCAAGTGGCCAATGTGTCTTTGGCGTGAGTGTAGGAAAATACACACTTTCGTCCTGTATCAGCCTGGCCTGAAAAGCAGCATTTCAGACCCCGGTTCCTCTTTACCCGTTTTCCCCTTTGTGCTCCTTCCCCTCGTCCTTCCTTCTCTGCTGCATGTTTCCAGTGATGAGACTCGTGCAGTCCGCAACCCCTGGGTCAAAGCATGACTTTGAAATTGCTGCTGCAGGAGCCTGTGCCTGAGATGCTGAGCCTGTGAGCAACGAGGCCTCCGCCCCCGCGGTCACGTGCCCAGGCTTCGTCGGGGACCTGAGCCGAGGCTCCTTTCTCTGCCCAAAGAAAGCCTTCGGGCGCCTGAAGCTCTCTCAGCAGTCGTGCCCTCAGCACAGCCACAGCCCAGAATCACGCCGCACAAGCCCCAAATAGCAGTGCCCTCCACCTGCAGTGCCCAAGTTCACGTCCCAAGGAATTCTTCCTGAACGTGGACCTGTAGTGTTTTCCTGCTTACTAGAGGATGCTTTTGGCAAGAACATGAGACCATGACAGAAAAAACTGAAAAGACCTTGTAATTCCGCTCTCCCCCATGACTCCGGAAAGATAATCCCTTTGGACAATGTTAAATGAAGTCCGACCTGTGAATTAGTATTGCGTTCTCTCCTGTGGCTCCCGCTCCTGCCTTTGGTTTGGCACGTGGCCAAGCTGGCGCCCTTAGGGTTAGGGAGGTGCGACCTTCTGCTTTGTTTTTCTCCCCTCCTCTTGGCCTGCTTGTCCAGGACACACATTTGAAAGACCGGCAGAGGAAAAGACGGGGGAGGTTTGGATCCTCCCAAATGGGACCGAGTCCTGGGTGAGATCCGAGTTGAAGTGCAGGTGCTCACGTCCTTCTCTGAGTGGTTTATCCTGCACGGGGAATAGTGTCCTTCGTGCTGGTTTTAACTTCATTTTCGGCCAGGAAGTGCTGCTTAGTTGACTTTGTATTTAGATGCGAACGAAGGAGTTAAATGTATAACTTTTAAAGAGAAGCGAGAGCTTTGAACTTGCTGGATCTGCCTTCTGGTTCCGTGGTTCGCAGGTGAGGAAGCCAAGGCTGTCAGTAGAAGCCCCCCACCCCGTCCCCAGGAGCGGGTGGGCACCCAGCAAACCCTCCACATGGTGCTCTATTTCCAGTTCTTGAGTTGCTGTCCAATTTTTTTTTTTTAATGGCCATTGTTGTGTAGAAACCACCACATGGTACAGATAACCGTGTTCACATTTGTTAGGTGACCTTTCAGACATCTTCCTGTGTCTATGTCAGGCGAGGTGCCTCAAAGACCCACAGTGTAGTGGTATGAGGTCTGACTCTGAAATCGAACAGTGTAAGTTCATACCACGTGAACTGGCGTTGCACTCCTGGGTCTATACCCAGAAAGAAAGCCCAAAACGCTGAAGGATCATGCACCCCAGTGTTCATTGTAGCACTATTTAAAGTTGCCAGGATGTGGAAGCAATCTAAGTGTCCTTCGGCAGATGAATGGATAAAGAAGATATGGAGTGTTTAGGCAACGGAATACTGCTCAGCCATGAAAAAGAGTGAAATGTTGCCATTTGAAGCAACACGGATGGACTTGAAGGGCGTTATGCTAAGTGAAATAAGTCAGACAAAGACAAATCCTGTATGACATCATTTACACGTGGAATCTAAAAAAGTGCGACACACTAGCCAGTAAAACAGAAAAGCAGCAGACTCACAGATACAGAGAACAAGCTAGCGGTTACCACTGGGAGATGGAAGAGGGGGTGACACGGGGTAGAAGATTCCTTTAAAAAGGTTACTATGGGATGATACAAAATCATGTGTATAAAACTTTTAAAAATTAAAAAACACTGTGGAATTAATAAATAATAATAAATAGAATAAATGCGTAGGTTCAAATCCTGGTTCTGGGAGTTCCCGTTGTGGCTCAGTGGGTTAAGAACCCGACATAGTGTCCACGAGGATGTGGCTTCCATCTCTGGCCTCACTCAGTGGGTTCAGGATCCGGAATTGCCACAAGCTGTGGTGTAGGTCGCAGACGTGGCTCAGATCTGCTGTTACCGTGGCTGGGGCGTAGGCCTTAGGTGCAGCTCCGATTCAACCCCTAGCCCGGGAAATGCTGCAGGTGCAGCCCTAAAAAGGAAAAAAAGGAAACACTACAAAGCTTGGTTCTGACATTAGCAGTCACCGGGTTAAGGGCAGGGCTGCTGGGGCGTGGGGGTCATGGCAGCAGCTCCCTCGTGGCAGGCGGGGGGGCGGGGGGGGTGAATCAGTGAGGTCTTGGCCCAGGACGAGCTCATGATACGCATTATAGTCGCTGTTCATGTTTTCGTAGGAAATGGGGTTGTATTTCTCACTCCGTGTGATAGCTCATGGTTAATGTGAACTACCTGTATGATAGTTTAACTGTCTAACTATCCGTATGTTAGTTTAACTATCTAACTATAGTTTAACCATCTAAGTATCTGTATGATAGTTTAACTATTTGTATGATAGTTAAACTATCTAACTGTCCGTATGATAATTTAACTGTCTAGCTATCTGTATGATAGTTTAACTATCCGTCTATCTGTATGATAGTTTAACTGTCTAACTGTCTGTCTGATAGTTTAACTACCTGTCTAACTACCCATCTGATAGTTGATTGTGAGCACTTGCCCGTAGAACTGCTTCTGTGGTCTCACCATACGCTGTATGACGTGCGCTGACTTTGGAAATGAGCCTCTGCAGGTCGCGGAACCGTCTGGGTCACCCTTCCTTGGAACGCACTGCTGGGCTCTGGCGCCCAGATCCTGCGAAGCTGGAGCCCGTCAGAGTCACAGGGCTTCAGCCAGACCGGAATGGAGGCTCTCAGGCCCTTCCCACCCCGGCCGGCAGTGCACAGCACAGACTTCCAGGGCTCTGGATGCTGGAGAAATTTCTAGCCCTGTCGGCATCAGACGTTCCTGGCGCCCTCGCATTCTCGTACTTAGCAGAGCGTTTCCTTTGCCTTAACAACCAGGAGGAGTGTGACTATTCCTCTGACTCTGGTTCTGAGCAGTCACAGGACAGAGAGTGCCACAATTCTGCGCTGAGCTGGAGGTGGTGCCGCCCCGGGGTGGACAGCCTTCCTCATTCAGGCGCTTGACCACAGGGGGCGGCTGAGGCTCCTTCTGGCGGCAAGGGAGGTCCTTAGCAGTGGGAGGCGCCTTTGAACTTGCTGGGGGAGCTGCCGCCAGCGCGGGGCGATGCCCAGCCTGGGTCCAGGCCACATGTCCTTGTCTTTTGTCACGCTCCCAGGGTCTGAACAGCCCCCTCTTCTCCTCCTCCCGCAGGAATGTGGCTTTGGCTACGGGGAGGATGCCCAGTGCGTGGGGTGCCGGCCGCACAGGTTCAAGGAGGACTGGGGCTTTCAGAAGTGCAAGCCGTGCCTGGACTGTGCCCTGCTCAGCCGCTTCCAGAAGGCCAACTGCTCCGCCACCAGCGACGCCGTCTGCGGGGACTGCCTGCCCGGGTACGTGCCCAGTTCGTTCCGTTTAACTCGCTCGTTATTCTGACCAGGCGTTTCTCTGGTTCCCTCCCAAAGGCAGACGCCCGCTGATATTGACCTGAGCGCACTTGCCGGGGCTCACTTGCGCTCACAGCGCACTTGCGCTGCGCCCTGCGCGGGGACGGGCGTGGTTATAAGGAAGTAGGTAAGCGCGCTGACCAAGGCTCAGTGTCACGGAAGTCCACTGAGTTCCTGCAGACCGAGCAGAGGAGACAGGGACAAGGGGACGAGAGAATAAGCAGGCAGCTCCCAGAAGAGGAAGCGCAGAGGCCTGTGATCTTGCGGGCAAAGGTGTCCGTCATCAGTAGTGATGGAGAAAAGCATATGCGACCGTGCCCTCATTTTAACAGTGTTCCTGGAGCCGCTGAGAGGCATCGCTCTGGGGAGGGAGACAAAGATACCCGACCCCCGTGCGGCTTGTATCCTAGTAAGAGGAAAAATATCTACACAGCAAGTTAGAAGTTGTGCGGAAAGATAGAACATGATGCTTCTATGGGAAAAAGGAAGTCTCAGCAGCTCGGCCTTGGCTGTGACCCCTAGGGAGGCAGGTTGCAGATTAAAATGGGTCCTCAGGGTGGCTGACACTGAAAAGGTGAGATCTCTGTCAACACAGACCCTAAGGTGGATGTGACTTGGTGTATTTCAGAAACTGCCAAGAGGGCGGGGCTGGATGGAGGCGGGCAGCAGAGGGAGAGGCGGTGGGGACGGCTGGGCGTGGGCAGGCGTGGCGGTGCAAACCTTAAGTGCGCACACCAAAGATGAGGCCAGGCCGTGGACAGAAGCGGGACCCCACCGGGGTCAGGAGGAGAGACCAACCCAGGAGGAGGAATTGCAAAGTTTTAGGCAGGTAACCACGGGCCAGAGCTACCGGATGAAAAAGGCAGTGGGGGCCAGAGTCTGGATGAAGACCGGAACTCCGTGGGGCCAGGGGGTGGGCTCTTAGGGGGAGAGGAGGCGCTGCTGCCGGAGGCGAGGCGGGAAGAGGCAACGTGAAACTCGGGAGAATGTGTCGTCTAGAGGAGAGCCGGAGGAGAGGCGGGTTTATCCCCTGAAGCCAGGCTTTATTGCAGAAGTAAACCCGCCAGCGGCCTTACGGGAGCAGCCCAGGTGCGTTAGGGACAGGTGCAGGCACGTGGCGAAGCTCTTCATGTGAGTTATTCTCTGTAACGTTCACAGTGTTTTAAAAACGAAGGTGAGCCTCAGCAAGGGTAAGGTTGTTCGGTGAGACGGTGCAACCAGGACACGGTGTGGGTGCGTCTGGGTGCCCGCCCAGGACTCTGCCGCCAGAATCCAGGCTCTGAGGCACTGCTGAGGGAGGACCCAGCTGCCCTCGGCCAGCACGTGCCCGTGGGATCCCAGGTTGGACCAGGTTCCAGGTGCTAGTTCTGGGGCCTTTACTGAGGCCAGAGGGCAGATAAAGCTGTGGTCCTGGAGGACAGCAACAGGGCAGGAAGTTGCCTCGAGGTTCAAGCATGTCTTTATGCAAAGACCTAACACCTCCACACGTGCAGAAAGTGGTGGTCTTACAACAATAGCACAGACGACTAAAGAAAAAAAAATAGCTACACTGGACTTCATCAAATCAAAGTCTTTTGCGCTTCAAAGACTACCATCAAGAAAATGATGGGAGACGACCCCCAGAATCAGAGGAACTGTTCATAAATCATACGTGTGGTAAGGAACCATCTTATCTGGAATATATAAAGAGCTCTTGTAACTCAATAACAAGACCAAAAAAAAAAAAGCCCAATTGAAATCTGGGCAAAGGATCTGAATAGACATTTCTCCAAAGAAGATATGCAAATGGCCAGTGAGCACATGAAAAGATGTTCAGTGTCAGTAGTTACGAGGAAAATGCAAAAAAAAACCCCACATACCTCCCCCCCAGGATGGCTGTAACCCAGAGACAGACAGTAACAGGTGCTGCTGAGGATGTGGAGCAACTGGAACCCTTAGGCACTGTTGTTGGGAACGTCAAACGGTGCAGCCACCATGGAAAATAGTCTGGAGGTTCCTCAAAAAGTTACAGGCAGAGTTTCCATGCCACCCAGAAGTTCTGCTCTCAAGTACATAAGGGAGTTACAAACACATCTGTACAAAAACTTATGCACAGACATTCATGTACAGAATAGTCAAAAGGTGGAAGCGACCCAGAGTTCCATCCACTGATGAATGTGGATGAACAAAATGGGGTGTATTAGAGCCCGGGAATAGTACACGGGAAGAGGAGTAGATTCCTGATACATGTGACAACGTGGATGAGCCTAGAAAACATGCTCAGTGAAAGAAGCCAGTCACAGAAGAGCACCTGTGGTGTGATTCCATCTACATGAAGCGTCCAGAGTAGGCAGATCTAGAGAACAGACAGTAAGTTGGTGGTTGTCTGGGGCTGGTGGTCGGGGAGGGCTGAGAGGGATGGGGAGTGATGGCCAAAGGGGACAGAGTGTCCTTTTTGGCCTGATGAAAATGTCCTAAAATGGACGGTGCCGATGGTTACACAACTCTGTGAATGTCCTAAAGGCCGTTTACTTACATACTGTAAATGGTAATGAATTACATCTCAATAATCTGTTTTGTTTTGTTTTTTTAAAGTAACGGCCTGTATAGTCTCAGAAGACACTGATAACCTGTGACTATCATTACGCAGCATTTTGACTGTGTGCAAGTCTACTGGGGAAACTGAACTAAACACCCCTGTCCTGCTCATTTTCTGCGGTTCGACAAAACCGTATCTGTGTTCGTCCGCACTCTTTGTGGGGGTGGGGCCGGGGAGAGGCAGAGTCCATGGGGTCGGGGCGGGGGGCACGGTGCTGGCTGAGCTGGGCAGGGCCTGCAGACCCAGGACTTGGTTTTTACCAGGAGGGAACCGAGGTGGGGGCTGCAGCCCTCCCCGGGAGCTCCCTCCAAGCGTGCTTCCTCACGCTTCCCCAAATTCCTTGTCACCCGAGCCCATACTTTAGTGTCCTCAGTGTTTGCTTATCCTTTAAGTAAATGCTCAGATGCAGGGAAGTTCGAAACGAGTAAACATTTGAACGATGTTTCATAGTTTGTTTATGTGATTAGTTTAAAATTACATCCTGGAGTTCCCGTTGTGGCTCAGCAGGTTAAGGACCTGACCTTGTCTCTCTGAGGATATGGGTGTGACCCCTGGCCTTGCCCAGTGGGTTACAGATCTGCCGTTGCTGTGGCTGTGGTGTAGGCGGGCGGCTGCAGCTCCGATTTGACCTCTGGCTCAGAAACTTTCATAGGCTGCGGGTGCAGCAGTCAAAAGGGAAACATAAAATAAAAAATACATTAAAAATTTTTTTAAATTACCTCCTTTCTGGGCCAGCATGATGGTATGAGGCAGGCAGCAATTATAGATTGACTTTACCCAGGCCTTCTGAGGGTTTAAAAGCACTCAGCCAGCTTGACTGTGTTTGTGTGAAGGAGGCAAAGGGTTGACACCCATTTTGCAGATAGGGAAATTGAGGCAGAAGGAAACTAAGCCGATGGCGTATTGCTTCTGGAAAAATGCCGAGGTCAGGCCAGGTGGGCATGTTATTCCTGGTGCTGCTCCTTGTCCCTGCAGCCACCGCCTCCCTCCTGTAAAGTTTTGCATCTGCCTCCGGTGCAGCCCAGCCAGACAGCGCTACGGAAAAGCCTGTCCCCTGTGCTATAGTTTGAGTCTTGGGGAAAGCCAGCACCTCTTTCCCAAGTGTGGTCAGTGACTTTCAGCCAGTTGCTTAATTTCTCTGACACCAGTTCTTCTCACCTATAAAAACATCATCTAATCCCTGATAATACCAGCCTGCAGGGCTGTCAGATATGGGGGGAGATTAAGAATACAGTTCACTGAGGGGGCCTAGCAGAGTGCCCGGTACACAGGAAGCACTAAATAAATGATTGACGCTGTTGCCGGGTAATGCTTCTGGGGCCAGTGAGAGCTTTGCAGAAGGTGCCCGAAGGGCCTCCATCCCCTCTTCCAGCCGGTGCCCTCCTTTCTCTGCTCCAGGGAACTGGGACCCGGCCTGGAAGTCAGCTGGCCCCTGCCAGCTCTTTGCTGCTTTTGCTAGTTAACCAGGATGTCTAACGCTTCTGAGCACTTTATCCCGGTTCACTGATTTCATCAGCAGGACCGCCCTGTGAGCTCGGGATTAACAGCATCCCCTCCTCCGACGATGAAGGAGGTTGGTCCTTGGAGGGGTGACTAATTTACCCAAGTCGTTTAGCCTCGAGTCCGGTTTCACCAACCCTGAGGACGGCCCCTGCCAGCTCTACACCCACGCCCCCCTGCGCCACCAGCCCTACCCCCAAAAGTGCCTGAAACACCCAGGTCCTTCCTCGTCCTTTCTCTCATGTTGGCACTGAGCTACCTGGCCTGTCCCGAGTGTGCTCTCAGCTCCAGGCTCCGACCCTGGCAGTGCATCTTTTTGGTGGCATCTGGTCAGTTCCATGGGGGCCACATGGCCAGCGGGTTAACCCACTGGCCAGACAGGGAGCTCACAGGAGTGTGAGAGAGGACAGAGTTGTCACCTGTCACTGCCCGAAATGGGGCCTGATGCCACGCACAGGGCATGGCAGCTGCATCTGAGTCTGTATGAAGGGACAGCGCTGAAATGCCGGAGCTGGATGGGGCGTGTCACCTACAGAAATGCGTTCATCGAAGGAAGAGTTAGTGTCTGCAGCCAGGTTTTCTTAAAATAGCAGTTGTCGAGCCAGTGTTCTCTAGACTGAGCAGTGTTATTTGGATCCAGTTCAATTAAAAACTCCTCTTCAGATTCAGTGTTGGGGAATATTTAGGGTCTCCGAGATACGTTTATATGCTGCATCTCATCTGCGGTTAAGTACAGTTCAGTGTGGTTTCCTTTTGTCTTTTGGCGTCAACTGATTAAAAGTTGAAGTTCAACTATAGAAGTTCCCTGGTGGCTCAGCAGGTTAAGGGTCCGGCATTGTCACTGCTGCAGTATGGATTCGATCCCTGGCCCAGGAATTATTGCATTCTGCAGGCGAAGCCAAAAATAAACGAAAAAATTAAATCGAAGAATCAAGTTCAGGAATTCCAGCTGTGGCACAGCGGGTTAAGGACCCAGCTGCAGTGGCTTGAGTCAGTGCAGAGGCGCGGATTCAGTCCCCGACCTGGCACAGTGGGTTAAAGGATCCAACGTTGCCATAGCTGCAGCGTAGGCTGTGGCTCAGATTCAGTCCCTGGCCCAGGAACTTCCATGTGCCGTGGGTGCGGCCATAGAAATAAATAAATTTAAATAGTAAAGTTCAACTACAGGAACTAGTTTAACCAGACACTTTGTATATGTCTCTGTCCCCTTTTATCTTAATTTAATTTTGTAAAATCTGTGTCCTGTCTCACGTGGTCAGAAGGAAAGTTGCAAATGTTATTTATCTATGTCCCCAAAACCTTGGCTGTCCAAACAAAAAGAGAGAGCGGAATAATTTGAAAAAATTGATAGATTTCTGTACACACCTAATTTTTTAAGTCACATCCTAAATCTCTCATTTCTGTATCTTTGTCTTCAAATTGGATGATAATTTTAAGGGGACTCTTCTAAAAATTAAAAATAAAAAAGCAACGCCTTTGATTGTTGATACGTAACTGGTAATTCAGTCATTTTTCTCCCGCCTTAGAATTCAGACCTTGATCTCATCTTTGGCCAAGTGGAAAAAGTGAGAGTCAGTGGATGGTTTTGAAAGTTCTGTGGCGGTTAGGAATATCTTAGATTCTGCCATCTAGCCATCGCGGTCATGAAGCTGGCAGGGCAGGTTCTCCGGATAATGTCTGGACCGCTGCTAATAGCTGTCATCAGCATCACGCACGGGTATCACCTCTCCTGTGAGCAGTGGCTCCTAGGGAGCCCCAGGAGTTGATGGGCACACCCAGCCTCCATCTAGTCAGCATTTCTAGTTATTTCCACCTAGATTTAATGGTTTTGTTGTTTTTTGTTTGTTTTTGTTTTGTCTTTTTAGGGCTGTATCTGCAGCATATGAAGATTCCCAGGCTAGGGGTCTAATCAGAGCTACAGCTGCTGGCCTACACCACAGCCACGGCAATGCCAGATCTGAGCCCACAGCAGTGCCAGATCTGTGCCACGTCTGCGACCTACACCACAGCTCACGGCAACACCGGATGCTGAACCCACTGAGCGAGGCCAGGGATTGAACTCGCAACCCCATGTTTCCTAGTTGGATTTGTTTCCGCTGCTCCATGCCAGGAGCTCTTAACGGTCATTTGAAACACAGGGTTTGCTCACCTTCTGGCCTCATCTGTGTGATGGCCTCAAACTCATCATGTATTTTACTTTATTTTATTTTAGCTTGCAACGGCTTGATGTGGGGTCTCACTTCCCAAACGAGGGTTTGAACCTGGGCAACAGCAGTGAAAGCACCAAATCCTAACTACTAGACCACCAGGGAACTCTGCCATATTTTAATAAGTACATTTTGGCAAATATATTTTGTTCAATTTCAGGGAGAGCCTAGACCTCTGAACGGTTTTGTCAAAAGTAGACTTCTTTATTTTAACACTGTTCGGTAATGTCCACATTTGATTCCTGCTGCTTGTTTTGCTTATTTACATAGAATGAATTTTTCTGTATAAAAACTGTATGAGACAATCGTAATATTTAATTTAATCAGCTTATAACTTGACAAGTTTTCTGAGAGAATAAAGAGAATTAGCCCGCATATATTACAACATTTAGCAAGAAATATACCTAAGAAAGTTCCCTTACATTGTCCTATGGTTTTTACCTATTTTTAGATTTTTAATGCATTTTTGAGGCCACACCCATGGCACGACCTGAGCTGCTGCAGTGACAACACTGGATCCTTAAGCTGCTGAGCCACCAGGGAACTCCCATATGCATTTTTTTTTGTCTTTTTGCCTTATCTAGGGCCGCACCCGTGGCATATGGAGGTTCCCAGGCTAGGGGTCTAACAGGAGCTGTAGCTGCCAGCCTTCGCCACAGCCACAGCAACGCGGGATCTGAGCCGCGTCTGCAACCTACACCACAGCTCACGGCAATGCTGGATCCTTAACCCACTGAGCAAGGCCAGGGATCGAACCCGCAACCTCATGGTTCTTAGTCGGATTCGTTAACCACTGAGCCACAAAGGGAACTCCCCCATATGCATTTTTTAAATCGTGGTAAAAACATGTAACATAAAATTTACCATCTTGGCCCTGTTTCAAGTGTACAGTTCAGTAGTATTAAGTATCTTTACAGGTTGTGAATAGACCTCCAGAACTTTTTCCTCTTCCTAGACTGAAACTCTATCCCCATGACCCAGTAACTCCCCTTTTCCTGCTCCTCTCAGCCCCTGGTAACTACCATTTTACTTCCCCTCTGTATGAGTTTGATAGCTCAGGTGCCTCTTACTAGTGGAATCATGTGCTGTTTGCCCCTTTTGACTGGCTCGTTTCACTTAACATAATGTCCTTAGGATTCATCCATGGGTAGTACATGACAGGATTTCCTTACTTTTTAAGGCTGAATAGTATTCCATTCTGTGGTCTTTAGGTTGTCTCCATATATTGGTTGCTGTGAACACGGCAGCGCAGATATGTCTTTAAGATCCTGCTTTCAAATTCAACAACCTTCACCAAAGTGGGTATGGGGGGAATGTATCTCAGCATAATAAAAGCCACTTATGACAAACCCACAGCAGACATAATGCAGCAGTGAAAAGCTAAAAGCCTTCCCTCTCAAATCTGAAAGAAGATAAGGAAGCCCGCTCTCACCACCTCTATTCAACACAGTATAGGAAGTCGTAGCCACAGCAATCAGACAAGAAAAATAAATGAAAGGTATCCAGACTGGAAGGGAAGAAGTAAAATTGTCATTAAATGCAGATTGCATGATTTTCCAGACAGAAAATCCTGAAGAGTCCACACACAAATTATTAAAACTGATAAATGAATTCAGCAAGGTAGCAGTATACAGGATTAACATACAGAAATCTGTTGCATTTCTTCACACCAACAATGAAATTTCAGAGAGAGAAAGTTAAAAAAACAATCCCTTTTAAAATCCTGTCCAAAAAATTACCTAGGAATAAACATGACAACATGTTCCCTGATAACTATAAAACTTTGATCAAGGAAATTGAATATGATTCAAAGAAGTGGAAATATACCCCATGCTGTTGAATTGGAAGAGTTAATATGGTTAAAATGGCCCTATTACCCAAAGCTCATGCAATTCCTATCAAATTACTTGTGACATGTTTCACAGAACTAGAACAAGTAACCCTAAAATTTATATGGAACCACAGAAGACCCAAAGCAGTCCTGAGGAAAAAGAACAAAGCTGGAGGCATAACCCTCCCAGACTGCGGGTAATACTGCAGAGCTACAGTAATGGAAACTGTGTGATGCTGGGAGAAAAACAGACATGGATCGATGGCACAGAACAGAGAGCTCAGAAATAAACCCACACACCTACTGTCAATGAACCTCTGATAAAGGAGGCAAGAAGATACAGTGGGGAAAGACTGTCTCTTCATCAATATCCCGCTTTCAGTTCTTTGGGCTATATACCCAGAAGTAGAATTTCTGGATCTAAAGTTGTTCTGTTTTTAATTTTTTAAGGAGCTTCCATACTGTTTCCACGACAGTTGTACCATTTAACAGTAGTGTCTAGGGGTTCCAGTTTCTCCACTTTCTCACCAGCATTTGTGTGTGTGTGTGTGTGTGTGTGTGTGTGTGTGTAAGTGTGTGTAACAGCGGCCATCCTAGTGGGCGTGCAGTGACACCTCATTGTGGTTTGGTTTGCATTTCCCTGAGTGATGTTAACCACCTTGGCAGATGCTTGCTGACCTTTATATATCATCTTCGGAGAAATATCCAAGTCTTTGCCCATTTTTTAATTAGGTTATTTGATTTTTGTTGTTGAGTTGTAGGAGTTATTTAAATGTTAACCGCTTATCAGATAGATGATTTGCAAGTTTTTTTCCCCCATAAGTTGCCTTTTCACTCTTTTCATTGTAACTTTTATTTTACTTCAGAAGAACTATTTTTAATTATAATTTAAAACTATTTTCTCTGCACCGTAGGCCAGCAGCTACAGCTCCGATTGTACCCTTAGCCTGGAAACCTCCATATGCCACAAGTTCGGCCCTAAAAAGCAAAAAAAAAAAAAAAGCTATTTTCTTTTTTTTTGGTTGTGACATTTTTAAACTACTTTATTGTGTTACAGTTGACAAATCTGATCATATTTAACATATGCAATGCCACGAGTTTGAGGATAAGTATGCATCAATAGTACCTTTTGATGCACAACAGTTTTAAATTTAATATAATCCCTTTGTCTCTTTTTTCTTTTTTCTATTTTGTCTTCTTAAGGCCACACCTGTGACATATGGAGGATCCCAGGCTAAGGGTCTAATCGGAGCTCTAGCTTCTGGCCTACGCCACAGCCACAGCAACACGGGATCCAAGCCATGACTACAACCTACACCACAGCTCATGGCAATGTCAGATCCTTAACCCACTGAGCAAGGCCAGAGATCAAACCCACATCATCATGTATACTAGCTGGATTTGTTACTGCTGAGCCACAACGGGAACTCCCTATTTTTTCTTTTTTTCTTTTAAATTCTTTTTGGCCTTACTCATGGCATGCCAGAGTTCCAGGGATCTAAGCTAAGCCACAGCGGTGGCAATGTCAGATCCTTAACTTGCTGCACCACCAGGAAACTCCCATTTTTGCTTTTGTTGCTTATTTATTGTATGCCTTTGCTTGCCTTTTGATGTCATATCCAAGAAATCATTGTCAGGCTTGATGTTGTGAAACTTCTGTGTTTTCTTCTAGCAGTTTTATAGTTTGGGATCTTGTTTAGGTTTTCAATTCATCTTGAGTTAATTTTTGTATAAGGTATAAGATCGGGATTCAACCTCATTCTTTTGCCTGTGGATGTCCACTGTTCCCAACACCGTTTATTTACAAAGACTTTCCTGGAGTTCCCATCGTAGCTCAGCAGAAACGAATCTGGCTAGGAATCATGAGGTTCAATCCCTGGCCTCGCTCACTGGGTTAAGGATCCAGCATTGCCGTGAGCTGTGGTGTAGGTCACAGACACGGCTCAGATCCCACGTTGCTGTGGCCGTGATGTAAGCCAGCAGCTGTAGCTCCAACTGGACCCCTAGCCTGGGAACCTCCATAAGCCGCGGGTGTGGCCCTAAAAGCAAAAATAAATAAATACTTTCCTATGTCCATTAAATGGCCTTGGCAACTTGTTGAAAATCATTTGATATTACACATGAGGGTTCTTTTCTGGGCTTTCTGTATTGTTCCATTGGTCTGTATGTCTGGCTTTGTGCCCGGATCACACTGTATTAATAGTTGGCATTTATAGTATGTTTTGATATCAGAAAATTGAGAATCTTCGAGCTTTGTTCCTTGACTTTATGAATTCCAAAATAAATATTTTCTATTAAATTCTGGTGGGAAGTAATCATATTACAATCAATTGGACAGATTTCCACAGTCAAGTGAATGTGGAAAATTGGTTGACTATTTTATATATTGTTGACCTGGGGCAGGTTAACTTTGTTGTGTTTTCTGTACCATATAGCAAAATGCTGGACATACATTTAAATATTTATTAAATTATGAACAGCATAATTGCATCTTTGCATACAGCTTCACCCACTCGATTATTTCTTGAGAATTTGTGTCAGAAAATGAAATTACTGGGTAGGATATAAACAGTTCTATTGAGTTCTGATGGCCTATTGCTAAACACCCTCCTAAAATGACAATTTATATTTCCACTGGCAGCAAAAAATGCCTGTTTGCCTGGGCTCCCACCAACACTTTCCCAGTTTTCTAAATAAAAAATGGTATGTTTTCATTGTAGTTTGCACTTGCTTGTTATTAATGGTTAAAACTTTTAATGTTAAAATTTTTTAGAATTCTTAACTGCATCTTTTTAGTTTTGTTTTTGTTTTTTTCTGTCTTTTTAGGGCCACACCCGCTGCATATGGAGGTTTACAAGCTAGGGGTCGAATCCGAGCTACAGCTGCTGGCCTACACCACAGCCATGCCAGATCTGAGTCATGTCTACACTGCAGCTCATGGCAGCGCTGGATCCTTAACCCACTGAGCGGGGCCAGGGATCGAACTTGCATCCTCTTGGATACTATTCAGATTCATTTCCATGAGCCACGACGGGAACTCCTCCACATCTTAGTTTTAATTAGGAAGTTTTAAAATTGTGAAATGTTCTTTTTTGGGAAATTAATGTCCTTGGCCTGTTTTTTTCACTTACCATGTGTGCTTTCACCATCATGATTTTTAAGTTTTATGTTACAGGCATAAGTTTGAAACAATACTGTGATTAGAACTATTTTCCAGTTTTCCTCTGCCCATTAACTATATTGATGCTTTATTTGTTTCTGCTCATGTGTGTGTGTGTGTGTGTGTTGAGAACTGTTCCTCTCCTCCATTCTGGCTCCTGGGTTTCTTGTCATACCTAGAAAGATGTCCCCTGTCAAGATTGTATAAATTTCTGCCTACATTTTCCCAATGTTTTTATGGTCTGCTCGCCATGTTTGGCCTTTGAATTTCAAAGGTTAAAAATTAGTACTTCAGGAGTTCCCTTCGTGGCTCAGTGGTTAATGAATCCGAATAAGAACCATGAGGTTGCGGGTTCGATCCCTGGCCTTGCTCAGTGGGTTAAGGATCTGGCGTTGCCACGAACTGTGGTGTAGGTTGCAGACGTGGCTCGGATCCCACGTTGCTGTGGCTGTGGCGAAGGCCGGCAGCTACAGCTCCTGTTAGACCCTTAGCACTTTAGGAGTTCCCATCACGGCTCAGAGGGATAAGGACCTAACGTTGTCTCGGAGGGTGCAGGTTTGATCCCTGGACTTGCTCAGTGGGTTAAAGATCCAGTGTTGCTGTGAGCTGTGGTGTAGGTCACAGACGAGGCTCAGATCTGGTGTTGCTATGGCTGTGGTGTAGGCCGGCAGCTGCAGCTCCGATTCAACCCCTAGCCTGGGAACCTCCATATGCCGCAGGTGCAACTGTCAGAAGGGAAAAACAGAAGCAAAACTAGCACTTCGCTAGGTGTTTTGTCATTTAAGTAACAACAGCAATGTCCAGACTTGGTATTCCTTCATAAGCACCCCACTCACTGTACAAAAGGGGACCCAAGAAGGATATACAAAGTCAGGTTTACTGAGCCAACGTTTCTCCAGTGCCCACGCATGCTCAGGACGTGTCCGAGATACTCTTAGAGTCAAGCCTTTGAGAACCTTTTTTTCAAAGTAGAACCAGTCCTGGGGACCGCCCTTCACTAGGACGATCTGTTTGCTGCCCTGTGAGCTGAGGCCAGCAAGCTAACGAGGAGTGTTTTCTCTTCCCCTCTAGGTTTTACAGGAAGACGAAGCTCGTTGGATTTCAGGACATGGAGTGTGTGCCCTGCGGAGACCCTCCGCCCCCTTACGAGCCGCATTGTGAGTGACACACTGCAGATCCGCCCCCCTCCCCGGGACTGCAGGCCTTCTTAGAACCTTCCTCCAGCCAGCAAGTGGAACAAAATCTCTGAGCCCCGGGGCATCTAGCGTGCCCTCTTGTATCGGGCGTCCAGCGGGACACAAAGCCCTTTCACTGTGCTTCTCAGTCAGCAAACTGAGTCCATGGCTTTGAGTCTCAAAGTGAACTGCAGATGTTTGGCTGCTGCGTGTCCATGCAAACGGCCATCTTTCATTCTAGATTTTGGCTCGGCCATCCCCAACTCTACCTAACCAGGGGTTCCATCATCCTAGTGCGCCGCGTCTCTGTGCCCTGGCCCCTGAGTCCCTGCGCTCCCCTTCCTAATCCCCAGATGCTGTCCTGGGGTGGCTCCTCTGCCTTTCCAGAAAAACCGCTCCTGGGGCATCACCTGCCCAGTTAGCGCTCCCTTAAATGGAATCCTCGTTCATTTCATTCGCTCCTTCATTTTTCTCATTTAACAAGTAGCTAGAGAAACCCTACTGCGTGTTGGGAAACAGAAAAGTGTGCCTTTTCCTTTTTGTATTAGCAGTAGTTAAACTTTGGGACTGTATTTTTATCCTTCAATATGAAAGGTATTTGTTGTAAGTTATCAACCTGCACTGATTTTGAATAGGAAAGCGTGGCCCCTCATTCCTCTTAATCCTGAAAAGAAGTCTGGCCGGTGAAAACCCACAGGTGAGAGGCCAGAAGAGGCGTCTGCAGGTGTGCCCGCACCCCCAGGGGCGCTCGGGTTTTCCCTGAGCCGCGGGAACAGCCAGAGAGGTCCAGGGGGACCTGGGAGATGGGATGCCGTCGTCCCTGAAAGTGTTGTTCTTGCCTTTGGGGGAGCCTGGGGGACACAGACGTCTCGGGGTTGCTTTGATATCATTTTCAATGCATGGGCTCTGACCTCTTGCCTCTTTTTGTGTCAGCCCCCACAAATTAATCGAAAGTTATTACGTTATTTGATAAGGTCACATGGTACTTTGCTTCCAAGAATGCCATGGAACTTTGCAGTCCATAGTTTATCTTTTGCCAAAATGCACTAACTTTCTACCCTCGAAGTGACGGGAAGACAAAAAAACGTGGAGACTCTGACTCTTATATAGATGTACCTTGACCTTCATCTTTAGAACAGGGAGAATGTTTGCCAGGTAATTAATTGCAGCCGACAAATGCAGTATTGGATGCCTGTTAGGTATATCGGTTGCGGGTTGTCTTCATTTTCTCAGTGCTTGCGGTCAGCGCACGTGTGTCCTGGAGGACAGCAGGTGAATAACTTGCCGTTGTCGCATGGGTGTCGGCAGAGGCTGAATTCACCCCCAGGACTGACTCCCGATGTTCTGTCCTTCCCCCGTGTCCTCCTGTCGCCCCGAAAGCCCGGCCATCCAGTCCGTCCCGTGTCAGCCAGCATCATCCGCCCCGCAATGACTTTTCCTCGTCTTGTTGGCGTTAACCTTCTCCATTTAATAGCAGCTCTGAAAAGCTACCGTAGAGCAGCAACTGAAAGAGCCTCTGTTTTGCTCCACAGCCACTAAAAGCACATGTCCTCTCACCAGTGAGAACGTGGCAGCCGCCTAGTCCTGCCCCTGGGTCAGCACAGCCATGGGTTTGTTCCAACTTCGTCCCAAACTACCATAAAAAGCCTTAGTGAAGAAACTGATATTGTTCAGTTTGGAGTCGGAAAGTACTAGAGGTTTTTTTTTTTTTCTTTCCTTTAATTTATTGGGTTTAAATTTAATGTAATCTAGTCCCAAGTCTGAGGCATTGGAATTTTTTGCCTTTGGGGAATCTGGCTAAGCTAGGACGTCATGAGTTAGCCTTTCAACATAGATCGCACAGTGAACTTTTAATGTCTTGGAAGGCCCTGAGTAAGGTATAATTTGAAAAGAACATTGGCCTGTTTAATTTATATGTATAGATATGTTGCTCCATGTGTGAGATTTTTTAGAAAGCAAAGAAAGAAAGATTTCGGAGTCAGAGATGTGGCGTGCACGGCTAATAGCTTTTTGAACTCTGAAGCAACGTCCCGGTGGTCTCGAGTGAGCCCTTTATCTTTATCTCTGTAAAGGACAGTTTGCTGCCTTTGGCACAGTTCTTGGGAATAAGTCCAGGATGCAATGAACCTCCTCAAAAGAGATCTTGAGCTCTTGAGGGGAGGTTTCGTAAGGCGCCTCATGTTTTCATTTCTTCTGCTTTGGGCTGTTCCACTAGTCCACGAAGCACTGCTTCTTCCGTGGTTTTCCCCGGAAAAGCTGCTGTGTTATTTAGACTCTAAGCTGGAAGTCGGAGGCACCACCCCAGCTACCTGGAGTTCCGGGGTTTTGGGGATACTTGAGGCAGCAAGTGGCTGGGGCTCCCCAGAGCCAGGAGCAGGCCTTAGCTCAGGACCCGGGGCAGCCCTGGAGTCTGGGGGCCCTGGAGGCTCCCTGCTGCTGGACTTAATCTCCTGGTTTGCCCCGACCCTCCTCGGGCTGCAGGGCTGCACGTGTCCCTGTTCAGCCTCCGGGAGGGGTCCGATGGGCCCAGGTAAACGCCATCATCCTGGGAGACACAGCCTTTCCACTCACCTGCTGAACAGTCAGGGTGCCCAGTAGGTGCTCGGCACCTGTGGGGCTCAAACGGACCCGGTCTCTCCGTCCACGGAGCTCCCAGCACCGTGGGGAGCCGTCGGGTCACTCAGCCGCCACGCACCCGGACGCACCAGGTGAGGGGAAGACCCGCTTGACGGGTGATGACGCGGAAGCTGGAGGGAGGGCTGTCCCCACCTGACTTCTGAGCCGTGGTCTGAGGGGGCAGTGAGTGCGGTCGAGCCAGCTGACGCGGCACCTACCCTTGCACGTGGCCCCCGCAGGTCCCGGTGGCCACATAGTGGGTGACGGAGACGGCAGCCAGAAAACGGTGACCCGGTAGATCATGTGAGAAGGGGCGAAGCGGAGCCGGTGTGGACCGCCGGGTCCAGAGCTCCGCCTTGAAGGTGACCCATGGTGGCGCATGCGGTCAGGGGAGGTGTCTCGGCTCATTGTGTTTGGACGTGAGAGATGCATCTGCAGGCTTGCAGGTTGGAGGGAAGGGCCCAGCTGAGAGAGCCTGAGCGCTTTATATACAAGAACAAAAGGGATATCCAGCAAGGTTTGTGGAAAGATCCAGAGAAAGGTTGCCTCTGGCGGGCGGAAGGGCCCCGTGCATAACCAGGGCTGGGGCGGGGGCTCCCGCTTGTGGGTCCAGGTGCGCGAGGCAGAACCGCAGCTCTGCCCGGTGAGCAGGACCCAGGAACTTGGAGGCTGGGCCAGACCCGGGTCTGAGGTCCTCGTCGCGGCCGGCAGGCTGAAGGCGACCAGAGAAAATAGTGGGCTCCCGCTAGCCCCGAGGGTCCTGCCGACGTCAGTGGTCGTGGCGAGGCCTCGCTGGCTTCTCACGTGACGTCTGCAGGGGCTTCTGCAGCAGGGGTGACTCGGGCACCTCTGAAGCTGCCCCAGCACACACGGAGATGGTACCCAACACGTGTGGCTGATGGCAGGTGGCAATCAGGTCTTTAAAAAGGGTGACTGCGTCATTAACACCTGAAGCGTTTTAAATGAATGCAAATACATGTTCTTATAATGTATAAAGATTTGCTTCATGAGATTACAAAAAAACTTCACAGAAGACACAAGCGGAAAACTCTCCGGGTCTCTCAGCTCTCCCAAGGGCCCCCAGGTCCATCCTTGTCTTGGCCGGTGTGACTTTGGCAGGTGGCGGTGCTCAGGAGGCTGGGTTTCATCTCTGTGAAGCGGGGCGGCCCCCCCGCTAAGGCTGTTGTGAGTGGGAGGCAGTCGGTGTCCGTGAGTCCTGTATCAGGTCCTGGGCGGCCAGGGCTCCAAGTTGCCGGCCCCTCCCTGGCTCCTTCCACGCGCCCAGCTCTCATCTAGCATTTGTGGGGAGTTGCTGTCTTGAGAAGGGCCGAGTACTGCAGGGGGCACAGTGTCCAGCAGAGGCAGTGGTTCAGAGCACACGCTGCGTGTTCGAGCCCACCCCACCCGCAAGACAGCATACGAGGGAGGAGGCAGCCAAGGCCATCAGAGCCTGTCCCTTCTCGGCAGCTTGGGGTCCTAGTACGAAAGTCTGAATGAGTTCCTCTCTATTTCGGCCGTACCTGTATTCCTGAGAAACCCATCAAAGCCAAAAGGGAGCATCTATACCCCCGCCCCACCTTTGGGAGCGCCCAGAACCTTGATGTCCTCAGCGGCAGAGGACGGCACAGCCTGGCACCTGCTGCAGGCCCTGCCATGTACAGAGGGTATCACCTCAGGCAAGTGGCCCCCCGCCTTGAACCTCCACTTCTTCCCTGGAAAATGGGCTTCATCGTGCCCACGTTGGCAGGTTTTAGAACTGAGCCCAGTCACGTCCAGAAGCACGCCTGCCTTATTCCGACAGGTGACTGCACCTGCCCTGCGGCCCCGCCCACGCAGGTGTGCCCTTTGCAGGGGACGGGAGGGGCTCAGACCAGACCGGCTTGGATGTTGCCTTGCTGGTCCTCCACCTGAACTGGCGGCTGAGCGAGGGAGATTACCTGCCAAGGGGATTTTGGAGGCTGATTACGCAGAAGGCCAGAGAGCACCGGGCTAAAGAGACCCTACGGAGGTCTGGGCTCCCTCTTGGGCCCATTGCCCAAGGCCTCACCAGCACAAGCTTTAAGCTCCTCTCCGCTAAGGTAATGATGGATGTGTGGACATCGTCATTGCTTAGTTCACCCACAGCATTAATTTGGGACCATGGCGGGTTGATATCGCTGTAGCTGCAGATAGATAAAAGGCACCCTTTGTGCAGAAACCCCTGCTTCAGGCTTTGCTTCTCTCCACAGCTTCACCCCCTTAGGAGGTGGAGCCTTTTGGAGCATAAGGAGAAATAGAGAAAAACACGCAAGAAATTTTAGAACTCTGTCCTGCCCTGGGCCTGATAAGAAAATGCAGATTTGGTCTGATTTCTTTCAGCAATGTTTGCTTAATTTGGAACAAATACTGTGGTTGGAACAAATGGTTTCGAAAAAAATTCAAAGCGGTTTTATTTAAGGGTGTTTAACCTAGATGTTTGCTTTGTTCTTGGGGGCTTTGTAGAACAAGCCACGTGATTCCCGAGAGATAAGCCATCAGATAAGTCGCCCTGTGGGGGGAGAAGGGAAGCCTGGAGCTGTGCTGACCTGCAGCTATTTAGTAATTTACACGGCTGCGCACTTTCAGAAAACACACAGGTCTCTGCGCCAAAAAGTAATACATTTTTTTTGTCTTTTTGCCTTATCTAGGGCCACGCCCGCGGCATATGGAGGTTCCCAGGCTAGCGGTCTAACAGGAGCTATAGCTGCCGGCCTTCACCACAGCCACAGCAACACGGGATCCGAGCCGCGTCTTCAACCTACACCACAGCACACGGCAACGCCGGGTCCT
This sequence comes from Catagonus wagneri, assembly GCA_004024745.2. Taxonomy (NCBI): domain Eukaryota; kingdom Metazoa; phylum Chordata; class Mammalia; order Artiodactyla; family Tayassuidae; genus Catagonus; species Catagonus wagneri. The sequence continues at coordinate 43,167,717 of PVHT020004944.1, read as the reverse complement.
TAACCCACTGAGCAAGGCCAGGGATCGAACCCGCAACCTCATGGTTCCTAGTCTTATTCATTAACCATTGAGCCACGACAGGAACTCCGAAAAGTAATACATTTTTAAAGACTCCTTTCCCAAAAAACTGTAACTGTCTTCTAAATAACAAATGAAAGTAGTTTCAAAATAAACTTTTAAAAGAGTTATTTGCTCCGAGTTCCCGTCGTGGCTCAGTGGTTAAGGAATCCGACTAGGAACCATGAGGTTGCGGGTTCGATCCCTGGCCTCGCTCAGTGAATTAAGGATCTGGCGTTGCCGTGAGCTGTGGTGTAGGTTGCAGACGCGGCTCAGATCCCGTGTTGCTGTGGCTGTGGTGTAGGTCAGCAGCTACAGCTCCGATTAGACCTCTAGCCTGGGAACCTCCATATGCCACAGGTGTGGCTCTAGATAAAGGCAAAGAGACAAAAAAAAATGTTATTTGCTCATTAAAGCTCATTTTTAAAGTTTAGTAGAAAAAAGGAGGGGAGAATTTCTTAAACAGAACACTACCAGCGTCAGAGGAAACAAAAAATAACAGCATTCTGATGGTTTTCTTTTCAGTCTTTTTTCTATCTATCCTAATGATTTATTTTTAAAGGACGTGTGTTTGGAATTCCTATCGTGGTACAGTGGAAATGAATCCGACTAGGAACCATGAGGCTGCGGGTTCGATCCCTGGCCTCGCTTAATGGGTTAAGGATCCGGCATTGCAGTGAGCTGTGGTGTAGGTCACAGACACCAACGTAGGCTTGGATCCCACGTTGCTGTGGCTGTGGCTGTGGCTATGGCTGGCAGATATAGCTCCAATTGGACCCCTAGCTTGGGAATCTCCATATGCCACAGGTGTGGCCCTAAAAAGCAAAAAAAAAAAAAAAAAAAAAAAAAGGAGGTGTGATTATGCTACACATAAGATTTTGTATCTTTTTCCACTTGAGATGCATATTTTTTTTTCACGTACTATTCTAAGCATTAGTTTAAGGCTGTTGTCTGGTAAAGTGCCACGTGGGGTTTGGACCTCAGGTGGTTTGGGGGGTTGCCTGTGACACACATGTGGCTCTGTTCCCGTCTCTTCCACATGTGTGCAGGTGGGTTGATGCCCACGGGGGGGTTATGTGTCCAGACGCACTGACATTTTTGTCTCTTGACCTCAATGCTAAATTGTTTTAAAGTAAGGGTGCCTGGCAAAGAGCTCTTTTAAAGAAAACACATTTAAAAGGAAATTAGTGGGGAGTGTTTCGAAAGCAATGCCAATATGGGTTCTCAGGTCACAGTGGTGAAGTACCAGTGACTTCAGATGCCACCTGAGTGTTCAGCTGAACCCCTGGGCTGCAGAAGCCGATTCCTACCGTCCTCTGGCACCCAGAGCCCTGCATCCTGGGCGTTAACACACCCGCCAGGTCTGGGCAGCGTCAAGGATACGCGGTGGGTTGCGGAGCAGGTGCATGCCGTCCTGATCAGCGGGGTTTAGAGCAGAGCCGTGTGCTATGGAAACACCACGTGACTGTATTGCGTCTCGTGTGTGTTTTCGGTCCCCACAGCAGAGTTCTTTGGATGGTTTGCTAGCACTTAGTCTCCTGACTTGCCGGAGTACTTCCTGGATCCTCTGCAGGCTGCGCCCACAAAGCCACCCTGTGCTAACGAGGGGTTCAGGTTCCAGAGGACCGTCAAGGAGCCTGTGGTCCTCAGGCCGTGACTCTTGAGTGTGTCCGGGGCAGGGGACCGCTGGCCTGGGTTGTGCCGGTGGAGCCCGGCTTTGGGACCGTTTCGGGACAGACGGCGCAGCACCTGCACCTTCGAAGCGATAGAGATGGGCAGCGTCTTCGCATTTAGCTCTTTCCTGTCCAACAGACCCGCCAGGGTAAACAGGAGGACAGTGAGGTCAAAGGGCACAGCAGGGGCTTCCGGAAGCCGCCAGAGCCCCCAGCCCGTCTTGCTTTCTTCCTCAGTCCACGGAGCTATTTTCTCTTGCCGCCCCTTTCCACAGCTCCCTGCTTTTCCTCCCTTTCTTGTTCTCAGCGTGAGGTGATTGCCTCACTCTTCTGAACAGCAGTTCGATACAGCGGTGCTGGGAGGTGGCTGATGGGGACACCGAGGGGATGGAAGTCCATCGGGGCTCCCTGCTGGGTCCCAGCACAGGTGCTCAGCCCACAGGGTGCCCGGAGCCCTCGTGGGGCCCACGCTGTCTCACAGTGGACACTGCTCTGCCAGCCCAGCCTGCCCAGCGCGGGGAGGGCGGGTGGCACCTGACACCGGAGGCGGTGGACACAGCCTGCAGGGACGGGGCGGCCTGTATCTGGCGGGGAGGACTCGGGACACACCAGGCACCCTAAGCGCACTGCGCTCTCGTGCCCTTTAGTGGAGAGCCCCTGGACCACCCCACCCCGAAGGCCGACCGCTTGGTCTTCCAGTCACCGGCCCCCTTTTCATTACTCTGGACCCAGAAGGGTGGGGGAGGTGGCACTTTTGTGGCAGTCTTTTGAAGAAAGCAGAAAGCTGCTGTAATTTATCTGAAATGATTTCCAGCGAGAGCGGGCAGTCCTTGTTTTTTTTTTTTTTAAGCGGGTTTGCTTACGGAGGTAAACGCCTGTTTTCCGACAGCATCTGGAAGGCTCGCCCTTTGCCCAAGGATGGTGAAAACAGCCGGGCCGTTTGCACGCCTCGGCCGCTCTTGGCGATGAATGCCGCCGCTCTGAGCGATGACCGACTGTGTCACATACGTCTCTTTCCGTAGCCCTAGCTTTAGTGAAGTTATAAAAATCAAGAATCCTTCCGAGAAAACTGTGATTAGACTCGTGTGCCTCATGCTTTTTTTTTTTTTTCCTCCCCCCAATAAAAGAGCCCAATCTTTGTAAGCCATTGACTGCGTCCAAAGGGAGAGGGCAGTTGAAAGGCCATCACTGAGTCGCTTGCCCTAGTGGTCTGCCTGCCGCTGGCCGGGAGGCCGGATCCCGGTCCGGGCACCCAGCGGGCTTTGATCGGGCCCTCCGACACTGTTGATTATTACCCAGTCGGCTGTAAACCCAGCTTCTCAGCCTTTATCTTCAGTCTCTCTTAGGCATTTAAAGTCAATGAGCTGGTTTAAATATTTACTCAGGAAGAAACAGGTTGTGGTTTGTTAAAGGCCATCACCAAATTAAATGAATGTTAGATTAAGTACAGTTTATTAAAAAATATAACATGCAGCAGGCCTGTTTCCTTAAGTTGTGGACCGTGACAAAGGGAGCAGTGATTTGTGTTTGTATGCATTGGAGCCTTAAAATTAGTGAGTACGCCCTGTGTTTCTGTCGCAAGAAATAAAAATAAAAATAAATAAATAAATATACATATACACATAGGTATATTTGAGTATATATATATATAAATAACATATAATTCAAAAATATATAAATATAATACTCCTAATACATATTGTTTATACATTTATTTAATCTAGATGTATTTTTACATAATAAATCCATGGAAATGTGTAGCATTATTTAATGAATATATTTATGTATTTTTTCTTAGGTTCATTCATTCAGTATTCAGCCGGTGCTAGGTCCATCCTCTGTACTGGAACTGCTCTCAGCGTCCGCAGCTGAATTCTGAATAAAACAAAGATCGTTGGCCTTGTGGAAAAAAAAATAAAAAACGTAACAATAAATGAGAGGGGAGGAAAGCCATCTCACGGTTCAGGCCAGACCCGAAGTGGAGACACTCAGAGTCCCAGCTCAGCGAGGCCTCCCTGTGTCCCGGCCGAGCCCGTGTCCCCAGGACGCGTGCGACGGACCGGCCCGGGGCCCCTGGGGAGGGGTCCTTTCGTGGTTCAGCGCCGGGCGAGTGCACGGCCACTTCCCACGTCAGCGTCAGCGTGAGCAGGGCAGGCGGTTGGAGGAACAGCGTTTGGAGGAGGACAAAGAGAAGCGTGGGGGGTGGGGGTTAAAACAGCAAACAGGTCTCCAGTTCTGAAGGGTCCCGGACCTCCACCTGTGCCTCTCAGCCGGCCCCGCTGGGTCCTCTGTGCCCTCACCTCCCAGCCAGGAAGCACCCACAGGGAAGAGAGGCAGGACTCGAACCCGGGCCAGCTCGGAAGGCCTGGGAGTGAGAGTTTAATTTTAAAATTAAGAGAAGGCGTTCCCTGGTGGCTCAGTGGGTTAAGGGATCGGCATTGTCACTACTGCGGCTCACACCAAAAAATGAAAATTAAAGTAAAATGAGATTAAGAAAAATATTGAAACTGTACATGAAATGTAGTTGAGTCATCCTGCTTAAAAATGCAGTGTAGAATAAACTGCAAGGGTGAAACAGTAAGAAAAAGGACACATTGGAAACATAAAGTCAGTTATCAAATAGGAATTAATTTTTAAGGATAATATCCCACTTCCGGTGTTTAAAACAATATTTTAATAGTGTAATTTATTTTGACTGCCTCAGAGAAATCGTTTTAAGTATTCTTGAGAGTTTTGTCCACATTATGAATCCGGTAGCCATCTTCTTAAATAAATATTCAAGAAACATCTTTTTTGTTTGTTTGTTTTTTGCTTTTTAGGGCCGTACCCATGGCGTATGGAGGTTCCCAGGCTAGGCGTCGAATCAGAGCTGTAGCAGCCGGCCTACATCACAGCCACAGCCACACGGAATCCAAGCCACATCTGTGACCTACTCCACAGCTCACGGCAACGTCCGATCCTTAACCTGCTGAGCGAGGCAGGGAATCGAACCTGCATCCTTGTGGCTACTAGTCAGGTTAGTTTGCACTGAGCCACGAGGGGAAGTCCACATTTTTTCTGAATCCTTCCACACTTACGAGGAATGGGAGGAAGTGCTTCCTTTGGGTTTAATGGTTGCAAATTGATTTTTTTTTTGTCTTTTTGCCTTTTCTAGGACCGCACCCGCGGCACATGAAGGTTCCCAGGCTAGGGGTCTAACAGGAGCTGTAGCCACTGGCCTACACCACAGCCACAGCAACACGGGATCCGAGCTGCGTCTGCAACCTACACCATAGCTCACGGCAACACCAGATCCTTAACCCACTGAGCAAGACCAGGGATCAAACCCTCAACCTCATGGTTCCTAGTTGGATTCGTTAACCACTGAGCCACGGTGGGAACTCCGCAAAGTGATTTTTACCTTAATGGAAATATAATTGACAGACAAGAAGATGCACCTGTTTAGGGGGTACAGTTGGGTGGCTTTGGGCAGATGTGCTCACACCTGCGTTATCAGCTCCCTGGGGAAGACGGAACATTCTGTCTCCGCAGGACTCTCCTGATCAGACTTTCTACCGTCTTGAAGAGGGGGTTTTTATTCCCTTGCATTTAAAAACATTAATGACTGTTTTCGGTCCACATTTCATTTTCTACGAGGAGACTAAAGGGTTATGGTGTAAAATGATGAAGTTTGTCTTTAAATGATTTTCTGCAGAGTCTTCCATATCAAACTTAAAAAGTGTCATGGAAAACAGTCACCCCGGAAAGCTTTCCAGGGGTCATACAAGGACATGCTTTTCTCTAAAAGGATAAAAATGACTTTTAAAAATTTCTGGTATCAGGCTGTTGAACTAGGAAGCCTGTCAGGGCTTCCTGCTTGAGGGCTAGTGCTGGTCCGGATCTCAGAGGCCATAAAGACACGTGTGCGGCGTCGTAACTGACCTGCAGACCGGTCTGTCCTCTCGTTCAGGGACAAAGACGCTGAACCCTACTCTGTGCAGACATGTGGTGCTGGGGACCCACCGTGAAAAACAGACTGAATTCCCAGTCCGCAGGGAGTTGACATTCTAATGCGCCGGTGGCGGCAGCGGGTGATGGAAGGAGGGTACTTAAAATAAGGTGGTCAGAGGAGTTCCCACTGTGGTGCAACGGAATCGGCGGGGTCTCTGCAACACCAGGACATAGGTTTGAGGCCCAGACCAGCACAGTGGGTTAAAGGATCTGGCATTGCCACGGCCTTGGCCTCGGTTGCAGCTGCGGCTCGGAGAGCTGATCCCTGAATCCAGGAACTTCATTTGCTGAGGGGCAGCCAAAGATAAAGACCTGCCTATGGATGGGTCATTAAAAAAAAATGAGGTGGTCAGGGAAGGCCGAAACCAGGGACCCTAGGAGCGGGTGGAAGGGAGCAGGGTGCAAGCCTGGGCAGAGCTGGGGGCAGAGGCGGGAGCCCCGTGAGCGGGTGCAGGGCCTTGGGAGGCGGTGTAGACCCAGGAGGGCCTGGTGGTGGAGACCCCGGTCTTTATTCTGAGGGAGATGGGATATGTTAACTGCGGGAGTGACAGGATCTGATCTAACGCTTTAGGAGGATCCTTCCGGGAGTTCCCTGGTGGCCTAGGGGTTAAGGACTCGGTGTTGTCATTGCTGTGGCGCGGGTTCAGTCCCTGGTCTGGGAGGATCATCTGTGCTGGTGAGAACAGGCTTCGGGGGAACAAGAGAAGAAGCAGGGGCTCGTCCGGCCCGACCGTTTTGGCTGTGGCCGTAAATGGATGCAGCTGGGAGAACAGTCTCTGCGGCCTTTTCCCGGGGGTCCGTTAATTCATTAATTGAATTGAAATGCACTTGATTGACGTAACTATTAGCTGTACTGATGACATAATGATATTTGCCATTATCAGGCTTGCTATGCGACGTCAAAGAAAATTCTGGAAGAATAGCTTTTGGTTGATCTTTTTGTAGACTTGGGCAAAACCCAAACTGGCTAACCTAAGGATTTTACATCACATAAGATTTTACAGCATCCTAAATGTGTTTGATTAGTTTAGGCCCTGGGGACACACAGAAAGATCTGCAAAATAATAAGATGGGGCGGTATAGCTTCTAACACTTGCCGGCTCGGCACCAGCACCGAGAGAGCGAGCGGTCAGCTGCCTGTCTCATTTGTGCATCGCAGGACTAGGGCAGACCCAGATCTACTTGCTGTTTTTCATGGATGAGCTCATTTGATCTTCATGAGGAAGGGAGCTTGCTTTTGAGTGCCGGTCGTAACACCTGACTTTCAGACCAGTTGTTTAACTTCTCTCTGTCCCGGTTTTTTCCTGTAACAATGAATATTCTAATCATTTTAAAGGAGGAAATAAAGACCCCACTGAATTCCTGAATCTGCCTCCTGTTCCGAAACTCCAGAAAGACATGCTTTTTCTGACCCTAATGCCCAGCTCTCTCTCTCTCTCTCTTTTTTTTTTTTTTTTTTGTCAAGGGCATATGGAGGTTCCCAGGCTAGGGGTCTAATCAGAGCTGTATATGCCAGCCTACACCACAACTACAGTAACACAGGATCCGAGCCGCATCTGCAACCTATACCACAGCTCACGGCAACGCTGGCTCCTTAATCCACTGAGCGAGGCCAGGGCTTGAACCTGCGTCCTCATGGATGCTAGTCAGATACATTAACCACTGAGCCACCACGAGAACTCCCAGAGTTGTCTTCTTTACCTTAAGTTCTGTCAACTGTAAAATTCTAAATAACTAGCTATTAATGCAAAGTCAGTTCTGTTGGAATAAGAGATAGCAAGAAACACAATCTAAATCCGCATTTTCTCTTCCCTGTAGACCCAGATCTGCTAAAATGGGCAGAGACATACACACCTTTCTTTTTTTTTTAGTAGGAAATTAATGGGCAGGAATAATTTGAGTTTCATCATCTTAGAATAATTTCACAGAAGGTTACTTCTGTAAACACTGCACTGAGGTAAATAAGAATTATCAACTTTAAGGAGTTCCCATCGTGGTGCAGTGGAAATTAATCCAACTAGGAACCATGAGGTTGCGAGTTCAATCCCTGGCCTCGCTCAGTGGGTTAAGGATCCGGCGTTGCCATGAGCTGTGGTGTAAGTCACCAAAGAGGCTTGGATCTGGTGCTGCTGTGGCGGTGGCGTAGGCCAGCAGCTGCAGCTCTGATTCGACCCCTAGCCTGGGAACATCCATATGCCGTGAGTGCAGCCCTAAAAGAAAATAAGAAAAGAATTATCCACTTTACTAAAGATAAGGAACCCACGGCTCACAGGATAGGGTCCTTTGGTGAAAGAGTACTTAGCGGGACATTGTCTGCTCCAAGGATGGGGTGTGGAGAGCAAGCGTGTGCTTTCTTGGAGACACGGGGTCCAGGGCCCCACACGGAGCCTGGCCCCCAAGGGGTTAAGCGGAGTCTGGCGCGGGAGCGGGCAGGGCAGAGGCCCAAGGTGCTCATCTTTGTTTCCACTCGCAGCGGCGGCAGCCGGCAGCCCTGTGTGTTAGTTTCCATTGAAGCAAAACTATTTCTGAGCCCGGGGAGCCTTCAGCACACGTTCGAGGCCATCATTGTGTGTTTTTCTTCTGTGGTGCCTTTTCTATTTCTTGGTGTGGAAGCTTCAAAGCTTCATTGTTTCATCAGTCAAATAAACGCAGCCAGACCTTATAGGACTGCGGAATAATAAAAACCAAAAAAAAAAAAAAAATCCTCAAAAGCAGGAAAAAAATGCTTTTTCTTTATCGTATTTGCAAAGAAATACTATAGACAATCTGTTGCCATTTTCTGGCTTATAATTTTTTCCATGTTAATTATGGTGTTTATCGTAATTAAAGTACCAGTTATAATCTACCAAGTGCCAAAGACAAATCTAAAGTAGTGAGTGTGCCGTGGGTGTGACAGGCTTTCCGTGAAGAGCACAGGCGGTGCGCGGCTTTAGTCAGCCCCGTGGTGGAACTGTGGGCCGTGATGACGGGGGTTCGCCTCCCTGCCCGCCAGCCACTCTCCTGTCTCTGTCCTTTCTTTCATCTTTCTTTTGCCCACGAAGACAAGCATGGTAATACTCGGCCTGCACGATCCTGGTGGGGAATGGATCTCTAGCCCAGGAAATCTGGAAGCAAGATTGAGAAGCGCAGGAACAGAGTTCCCGCCGTGGCTCAGCAGAAACGAATCTGACTAGTAGCCATGAGGACGCAGGTTCGATCCCTGGCCTCGCTCAGTGGGTTAAGGATCTGCCACTGCTGTGGCCATGGTGTAGGCCGGTGACTACAGCTCCAATTCGATCCCTAACCTGGGAACCTCCATATCCCGAGGCTGCGGCCCTAAAACCCACCTTGGGGCCCTGGGAGGCCTTCCTACCTGCACCCTTCATCCATCACCCAGCCCCTTTTCACAACGTCCTGACTCCGCGGCCGTCCACACCTCCCCTCACTCTGGCCCCAGGTCTGCTGCTGGCTGCGCAGTGACCTTGTGTTGTCCCTTGGTTTTATTGTTGCCTTTCTAATGGTGCGTCCAGTGACCTGCACGTCTCAGAGGACAGAAAACTCTCTATCTTGTCCATCTCTAATGTCCCTTTGTCCTGCCGAGAAGAAATACGTTCAGTGCCTTATAACTACGGTTAATTTTCCTTCTCCTGGGTAGAGACATTGACGTGTGGTCCTGACACATACGATGCAAAGCCAGATTTGAAGAAATTAGAGTAAGGCAATCCTGGCCACTCGCCTGTGGCACCAGCGTTGATGCGGTGACAGGTGGGCACCATGACTGGAGCTCCGGGGGGATGACAGGTCTGGCAGGGATGCGGCTCACTTCCCGGCTGCTTCTCACCCTCGGCCACGGCCTCTGCAGGCTCGGCACATCCGCACGCGGGCGGGTTGTCCCCTCCCCACCCCTCGCTCCTGACCGGTGCTGGTGAAAGCCGGTGCCTCTCAGCGCCCACGCCTGTCTTTACTTCCTGGCGGCCGGCCAATTCTGTGTGGTCCAGAGCAGCCCCAGCAGCCGACTTGGGCTGCAGGGCAGGGTCTGCAGGATGCAGCGTCCTGATGCGGGAGGGGGACCCAAGTGCAGGCTCTTGGGAGGGAGAAGAGGACGGAAGCCCAGGTATTTGGAAAGACGATTTTCAAAGCAGCACCTACCCCGGTGGGTGAGGGGGGACATTCTAAAGTCACTTTTTCTGGCCATTGAAATACCAAGGACTCCTAATTACAATCAGAACGAGCAATGACACTGTGGCTTTTCAGCTTAGGAACAAAACGGAACCCTACTGGCAGATAATAGCCCACTCTGTGGGCGTTTGCGCCGGTGACCACACCAGCCGGTGACAGTGGAGCCATGGAGAGGGCGTTGGGCAGTGCTGTCTCACTGGAGGAAGGCACTTGGCTGCCTGAGACTCTGAAACAGGCAGTGAGGGCCCGTGGAGTTAGGTGGATGCTGTTTGCAGCGGGAAACAGGGCCTTGCTGGACAGGGCACCAAGCCCGTGCCCACACACACCAGGCAGAGACTTGGTGACCCCGCCCGGTTTTTTTAGAATCAGTGTTTGTAACCACACAGGTCAGTAATCGAAGTCAGAAGACGTAGTTGGGAGTTCCTGTCATGGCTCACTGCTAACGAACCCAACTGGTATCCATGAAGTTGCAGGTTTGATTCCTGGCCTCGCTCAGTGGGTTAAGGATCCAGCATTGCCATGAGCTGTGGTGTAGGTTGCAGACGTGGCTCGGATCTGGTGTTGCTGTGGCTGTGACTGTGGTGTAGGGTGTCAACTGCAGCTCCTTTTCAACCCCTAGCCTGGGAACCTCCATATGCCATGGGTGCAGCCCAAAAAAGGCAGAAAAAAGAAAAAGAAAGAAAGAGAGAGAGTTGGTGAGAGCTGGTGAGGTTGCTGTGTTGGTGAGAATCTGAAACCGCCACACCCCTCCTTAACGTCCCGCTGTCAGCTCGTCACAAATATGCGCCGTCACCTCCGTCCTGACATCAGGCGTCCCGGCTGTGAGTGAGCATGAGTCTCAGGTAGGAGGTGACAGGTGGAGCCGGGGACAGGCGTGGGGATCAGACCCCCCGACGTCGGGGTAACTCCCCGCTGGCCAGAGTGTCTTTGGGGTCCTAAATGCCATCCTGCCATGGGGGCCCAGCCTCCCCTGCTTCACTCTTCGCCCGTCTTCCTCTCAAGCAGCAGGATTTCTCTTCTCTGGTCGGTGGATTTCGCGTCCACCATGTGAAAGATGCTCACAAGCCTCGCCGTCCCGCTCGGGATCCCAGTAAGTCAAATTCACTCGTCTAAGAAGACCGTTATCACACTGGCCTTCTTTTTCTGCCATAATTTCGCAGCGGGGCCAGACCATCTAAATATCGGCAGGAGAAACAGACAAATACGTGCACGAGGAAACCCAGGTTGCTGCCTGGGGTTATCCTGTCAGGCTGTTGTTTCTATTCACCCCTTTGCCTTCGATGCCCCCTTCCCGCATGTAATCTAAATACGTAATATTATTTATGCTCCGTGTCTGTTTCTGTTCATCTAATGTCATCGTGTGGGTGACAAGTCTGGTCCATGGTCTTAGTGTTCCAGGAGCTGGGAAAGAAGGAAGCGTGTTGTTTTAGTCCATTCTTTCCAAATCCCACAGCAACTGTACCTAATAGAAGCCGTCGAGGAGGTCTCGGACAGAAGTCACACTCGGTTGTGACTTGCCTTGCATCTCATCCACGCAGAGCTCTCCACACGTGTACTTAAGCCGCGCAGTTTGTCTGCCACGTTTCCAGAGGGAGTGGCAACCACAGTGTTGCTGCAGAGTCTTGGCAGGTGGGCCTCTGCTCTCTATTCCCAGAGCTCCCTCTGGACCTCACACTTTGTATTTTCCCAATTTGCCTAAATGTTTTTTCCTAAAGGGTTTTCTTAGTGATAGCTTTACCATTGCATTCACAATATTCCTTGAGGTCAAGTTATTTGCTCATGATGGCTTATTCCTTTTTTTTTCCTTTTTTAGGGCCACATCCTCGGCATATGGAGGTTCCCAGGCCAGGGGTCTGATCGGAGCTACAGCCGCCGGCCTACGCCACAGCCACAGCAACGCGGCATCCGAGTTGTGTCTGCGACCTACACCACAGCTCACGGCGACGTCGGATCCTTAACCCACTGAGCGAGGCCAGGGATCGAACCCGCAACCTCATGGTTCCTAGTCGGGTTCGTTTCCGCTGTGCCACGACAGGAACTCCATGATTGCTTATTATATGACATTACTTAATGCTACCAGTAGGAGCTCGTGTGGTGAGACTTTTGGGATTCTTAAGTAAAAGCCGCAGTCGCTATGTCTGTTCTAAGACGCGCGTCTAAACTGGGGAGAGTTATGTTGGTTTGTCTGCGAGGTGGTCGTTGCTCTACCTTCCGCCCTCTGGGGCACGTGATGAAGCCCCAGGCGTGGGGTATCAGCTGGCAGAGGGCTCCTGGCCTCCTTAATCAACAGAGGTTGATAAGAGGTGGGACAAGAACCTTCAGGCAAGGCTTATTGGGGCCCTGCTGCAGCAGAGGGAGCACAGACAGTAACCCTGCTTGCCCGCACCTCGGGGGGCTGAGCCAGTGTCGTGTACGGGGTGAGGGCAGGGCGGGTCCGGAGCGTGGCTGAGGTGGTCTTCCCATCCCTTTGGTGGGGCCGTGGGCAGGGCCACGCCAGTTACCCGGCTTCTGCTCTTGGCTCCTCAGCAGTGGCTGTTGGGTTTTTCATTTTTTCCTATCTTCTTAATGCAGTTATATAGATTCTCTCCCCAAGTAGCTTGTCCTAGAATACTGAGTGGAGTTCCCCGTGCCGTACAGCTTTTTCCTGATGAAAGCTTTCCAGAAGGCAGCAAGGGCGCTGATCCATATCTCTAGTGTTTTCACTGCAAGACTGGGACCTTCCTGCTTTAATTCAAAAGATAATGATGGAATAATTGGAACCATCTTAGAACATCAGCAATGACCATGTCTTTTTAAAGTGTCTGGTCGTAGAGGGTAAGATTTATTAATAATCTTAAGGCAAGACCCTGTGTTTAAGATTCTGACAATAAACACCAGTGCGAAGGGCGCTTGTAATGCTTTAAGAATGGATAGAATTATATCCACAACCCTCCCCTCCTCCAGTTTCAAGAAGGATGTTTCGCATTTTCTTCAGGGTTTCCTCCCAGCAAGCGTGGCAACAGGCTGAGAATAGCAATAAAGCAGCGGCGGCCTGGCCCCCGGAAGGGAGACAGATTGATGGAGACAGAGAGGCAGGTGGAGAGAGAGAGGGCTCAGAGGCCCTCCGTGGGGACCGCAGTCTCCTGCCCTCAGTCACCCGAGTGACCGCCGTCCCGTATCCCCGCCATCAGGGAGGCGTCAGTGCCATCGCGGCACAGCCAAGCGTCTCTGGTCCTGCCGCCTTGCAGCCTTACAAGTCACTGCAGTCATCCACGGCCCTCTGCCCAGCGTGACCACGCGGGAGTGAAAGATGCAAAAGTTAACTTCTTAGGGGTGGGTTCTGTTTACAGCGCAACCCTATTTGTGAATCCGTATTAGTAATAAAAGAAAGCAGGCTCCAGGCCACCTTGGGCTTCTGCCACGATTCCCTTGCATTTGGATCTTGAAAAGACTGGTGAGGAGAACAGTGCCTACCAGGGAACTTGAAAGAGAATGAAGCTCAGAAGTTCTGTATTTATAAAGCGAGGTTACAGCATTGTTCAACCAAGGGAAGATGTCGGCCCAGCTGTGCTTCGTTTTTGATGTGCTCTCAGTTCAAAAAGGAAATAAAACATCAATTAAAAAATGGTTGAGGGAGTTCCCGTCGTGGCTCAGTGGTTAACGAATCCGACTAAGAACCATGAGGTTGCGGGTTCGATCCCTGGCCTTGCTCAGTGGGTTAAGGATCTGGCGTCACCGTGAGCTGTGGTGTAGGTTGCAGACGTGGCTCGGATCCCGCGTTGCTGTGGCTGTGGTGAAGGCCGGCGGCTACAGCTCATGTTAGACCCCTAGCCTGGGAACCTCCATGTACTGTGGGTGGGGCCCTAGATAAAGCAAGACAAAAAAAAAAAATACAAAAAATGGTTGAGGGCACTAACTTAGAAACCCAGGGCTCGGCATGTTTGAAAACTAGTCTGACGTGGTGAACTGTGGGTTGTACTTCACACAACTGGATGTCCCAGAGACAAATGTCTGAAGAGAGCCTGGCCAGTGCTTTCTAGGCTCAGATTCTGATGCACAGATGTCGAGTCAAATATATATCTTTTTGGGCGAAGCTTCAAAAGTAAGATAGAACCATTCCTTTAAAAAAAAGATGCAAATCCTAGTATAATCCTTGTCATTCACTTGAAAAATGGTGCTTTTTTTTTTTTTGGCCACACTCACAGGACATTGAAGTTCCCAGGCCAGAGATCAAACCCGATCCACAGCAGTGACAATGCCAGGTCCTTAACCGCTAGGCCACCAGGGAACTCCAGTTGGATATCATAGGGAGTTCCCTTTGTGGCTCAGGAGTAATGAACATGACTAGCATCCTTGAGGATGTGGGTTGGATCCCTGGCCTCGCTCAGTGGGTTAAGGATCCAGCGTCGCCATGAGCTGTGGTGTAGGTGGCAGACGAGTCTTGGATCTGGCCTTGCTGTGGCTGTGGTGTAGTCCGGCGCCTCAGCTCCGATTAGACCCTTAGCCCGGGAACCTCCACAACAGGAACTCTGTATCTTACATAATTTTAGATGTTGTCTGTCTTCATCTTGTACATGCAGCTCCAGCGGATTTAGTATTGGCATTCATCGCGCTCTCCAGACCAATCAAGTTTGGGCTCTGCAGTGTTTCTGTGTTGATGAAATAAGGTGAGGAATTAGCAGATTCTCGATAAAGGCCGGCTTCATTCTTGCCACACCGGCCGTGTAGACACAATTTGGATTGGGTTCAGAGGATGGGGGGATGTAGGTGTTTCCTGGCTTGTGTCTCCTAACAGCAGAGATGTCGAAGGTGGAGGAGGTCCCTAAGAGACCAGCTGTTGACTGCAAAACACTGCCACTTGCCTTAGTAGTGGCATCAGCTGGATTTGGGGCAGCCAAGGAGTTCTGGGAGGCAGACTTGAACTGGTAAACAATGGTTGTTTGATTTGAACACTTCTGCTTAGGTGGGAGCAGCACCAGCGGCGGCCCAGCCACCACCCCTCTGCCCATGTGTGCCCTGTGGGTGTGGAGAACCCCTGGCTTGAGACTGGTGCAGGCAAGGACTTTTCCTAATTTTTGGAGTGTTTTTATCATGAAAGAGTGTTGGATTTTGTCAGGTACTTTTCTCAGCATAATTGAGATGATCATATGGGGTTTTTATTTTCCTTTTCATTTTTTAACGGTATATCGTGTTGATTGATTTTGGTATGATTTCGCATCATTGCCTTCCTGAGATAGATCCCACTTGGTCGTGATGTATGACCTTTAATATGGGCTGACTTAAGTTTGTACTGTTTTTGTTGAGGTCTTTAGCATCTATGTTTGTCAATTATATAATTTACAAATTATAAAAAGCCTTGATCTGGAATGAGTTAGGAAGTTTTCCTTCCTCTTAATTTTGGGGGGGGGAAGCATTTGAGAAAGATAGGTGTTAATTTTTCTTTAAATGTTTGGTCAGATTCACCAGTCAAGACATCTGATCCTGGGCATTTCTTTGTCGGGAGGTTTTTGATTACTGAGTCCTTCTCTTTGCTGTGGTGTTTTTATTTTCTCTCTCTTCTTGCGTGAGTCTTGTTAGCTTGTGTATTTCTAAGAACTTGTCTTTTGCTTCTAGTTTGTTCAATTTGTTGGTGTACAGTTCTCTTATAATCCTTTTTATTTCCATAAAGTCTGTAGCAATGTCCACTCTTTCATTTCTGATTTTAGTTTTTGGAATCATCTTCCTTTTTTCCCTCAGTCTTAGTTTTGTCACTTTTGTTGTGCTTTTCAAAGAATCAACTTTTGGTTTTATTGATTCTATTGTTTTCCTCTATTTCATTTGTCTCTGCTCTAGTCTTTGTCCTTTCCTTCCATCTGCTAGTTTTTTGGTTTAGTTTGCTCTTCTTTTTCTAATGTCGTAAAGCTAAAGCTTAGGTTTTTGACTTTAGACCTTCTTTTTTAATATAGATACTTGCTGCTATAAATTGCCCTCTAAGCACTGCTTTTGCTGTATCTCGTTAAGTTTTGATATGTTATTTTTTATTTTTGTTCATCTCAGAGTATTTTTCATTTTCCTTTATGATTTCTTCTTTGACCTATTGATTATTTGACAGTATGTTATATAGAGTTCTTGTCGTGGCTCAGCAGTTAATGAACCAGACTAGCATCCATGAGGATGCAGATTCAATCCCTGGCCTCGCTTAGTGGGTTAAGGATCCGGCATTGCCGTGAGCAATGGTGTAGGTCACAGACCCAGCTCAGATCCCGAGTTGCTGTGGCTATGGTGTAGGTCAGGGGCTACAGCTCCGATTCAGCCCCTAGCCTGGGAACCTCCATATGCCACAGGTGTGGCCCTAAAAAGGCAAAAAAAAAAGGGGGGGAGTATGTTATTTAATTTCCACATATTTATGAATTTTCCAGTTTTCCTTCCATTATTGATTTCTAGTTTAATTCCCATTGTGCTTGAAAAAGATACTTTGGGAGTTCCCATTGTGGCTCAGAGGTTAATGAAGTCGGCTAGTATCCATGAGGATGTGAGTTCGATCCCTGGCTCGTTCAGTGGGTTGGGGATCCCACTTTGCTGTGAGCTGAGGTGCAGGTCACAGACATGGCTTGGATCCTGAGTTGCTGTGGCTGTGGCGTAGGCCAGGGGCTACAACTCCGATTTGACCCCTAGCCTGGGAACCTCCATATGCCACAGGTGTGGCCCTAAAAAGGCAAAAAAGAAAAAAAGGGGGGAGTATGTTATTTAATTTCCACGTATTTGTGAATTTTCCAGTTTTCCTTCCATTATTGTTTTCTAGTTTAATTCCACTGTGCTTGAAAAAGATACTTTGGCAGTTCCCATTGTGGTTCAGAGGTTAACGAGCTTGACTAGTATCCATGAGGATGCCAGTTTAATCCCTGGCCTCGTTCAGTGGGTTGGGGATCCTATGTTGCTGTGAGCTGAGGTGTAGGTCACACTCAGATCCCGAGTGGCTGTGGCTGTGGTGTAGGCCGGCAGCTACACCTCTGACTCAACTCCTGGTCTGGGAACCTCCATATGCCACACATATGCCCCTAAAAAGACACACACCAAAAAAAAAGGAAGGAAAAAGAAAAAAGATACTTTGTATGATTTCAGTCTCTTTTTTTGGTTTTTTTTTTTTTTTTTTTTGCCGTATCTAGGGCTGCACCCGCGGCATATGGAGGTTCCCAAGCTAGGGGTCTAACAGGAGCTGTAGCTGCCAGCCTTCGCTACAGCCACAGCAACGTGGGATCCGAGCCACGTCTGCAACCTACACCACAGCTCACGGCAACACCAGATCCTTAACCCACTGAGCAGGGCCAGGGATTGAACCCGCAACCTCATCGTTCCTAGTCGGATTAATTAACCACTGAGCCACGACGGGAACTCCTTTTCGATTTTTTTTTTATTTCAATCTTTTTAAAGCTATCGAGACATGTTTTGTGACCTACCATGTGGTCTATCCTGAAGAATACTCCACATGCACTTGAGAAAAACATGTATTCTGTGGCTGTTGAGTACTTGCTATTATTCACAGAATTCAAACCCAGCTCCTCACTACGGTTTCCAGATCCCTACCTGAGCTCACCCTGACCAGCTTCTCTGGCACCGTCTTTCTCCAGTCTTCTCTTGGTTCTTGCTCAGGAGATAGTTTTATTTTCTGACATACTAATTAACTTAATGCTTTAGTGTCATAACATTAAATTTGTGAATGACTGATTAACTTAATGCCTTCGTGAAATAACAATGTGTCTTTGGATAGTGTGCAGAACAATTGTTGCGTATCTGTGTGAGAAGTTTAAAAACATATGGAAAAAAGCCTGAACACGAATGCTCATGGCAACATTACTCGCACTAGCTAAAAGGTGCAGACAACTCAGATGTCCTCCATCTGATGAATGAAAAACCAAAATGTGGTCCATCCATACAATGGAATGTTACCTAGTCGTAAAAAGGAATGGAGGTCTACCATATGATATCACTTATATGTAGACTCTAAATGTGGCACCCATGAACCTGTCTATAGAACAGAAACAGATTCACAGACGTGGAAAACAGACTTGTGGTTGTCAGCAGGGAGAGGGAGGGAGTGGGATGGACGGGGAGTTTGCGGTTAGTAGATGCACACTATTGCATTTAGAATGGATCAGCCATGACATTCTGCTGTACAGCACTGGGAACTGTGTCCAGTCTCCTGGACGGACCACAATGGAGGATAAAACAAGAAAAGTAATGTGTATATATATGTACAGCTGGGTCACTTTGCTGTACAGCAGAAACTGGCACAACTTTGTAAGTCAACTATAGCCTAATAAAAAATTAAAAATAAAAAAATTTTAGAGGAATGAAGTTCTGGTACATGCTCTAACAGAAATGAACCTTGAAGGCATCATGCTGAATGAAAGAAGCCAGACACAAAAGATCACTTTATATTTTATGGCTCCACTTATAGGAAACATCCAGAATAGGCAAATGCATAGAGACAGAAAGCAGGTTAGCGTTTGCCAGGACATGGGAGGTAGGTGGGGAGTGACAGCTCAATGGGTATGGGGTTTCCACTTTAGTGCCGATGGTCACACAGTGTTCTGAACGTATACAGGGCCACTAGTGGTAGGTTTCATGTTAGGTATATTTTACCAAAATTAAAAAATCAGTACAGTTTAAAATGTCTATATTTTTTTCTGTGCAAACAAAAAAACTCTAATTTTTGAATCATGTCTTTATCAGTTATTGAAAAATAAAGCACAGCAGGTCCCTTGTGGCGCAGCAGGTTAAGGATCTAGTGTTGTCACTGCAGCAACTGGCGTTGCTGCTGTGGCACATGCTGGACACCTGGCCAGGGAACTTCTGCGTGCCACGGGTGCGGTCCAAAGAAAGGAAAAGAAACCGCACAGTTCAAAGATGAAGGTTTAAAATGAAAAATAAGTAAATAATAAAGGCTTACTCTTGGCGTTTCCGTCGTGGGTCAGCAGTTAGCAAACCCGACCAGTGTCCATGAGATTGCGGGTTTGATCCTTGACCTCACTCAGTGGGTTAAGGATCCGGCGTTTCCGTGAGCTGTGGTGTAGGTCACAGACGCGGCTCAGATCCCGCGTTGCTGTGGCTGTGGTGTAGGCCGGTGGCTACAGCTCCTGTTAGACCCCTAGCCTGGGAACCTCCATATGCCTCGGGGATGGCCCTAAAAAGCAGAGGAAAAAAAAAAGGAAAAAGACTCACTCTTTTCTATTTATCCAGTGTCAGAGTGCTTGGTATACAGTGGGTTTTAAAAATCCACCCACATTATTGGCAGACTCTTTTGTGGTGCATCTGGAATTCATGTGTTAAGTGTTACTGTAGGTATTTTTGTTTAACCAGTCTAGATGAACAAGATAAAGCTTACACCCCAGGACTATATCCTGCCCGGGTGAGGACGGCAAAGAGCTCTTTGTTAATGTGTTTTTTTAATTAGAAGAGCAGAGCTAGAAATAGATTCATCAGGTTTTAATTTTGTTCGTTATTCCACATGGGTTTCCTTTTTGGTTGGTGGCGGTGGTGACGAAAGAGCACAGAAAGCAGTGGATTGATACGCAGTTGACTTGAAAGAGATCTAAAAGCCGAAGAGAAAATATTTTACTGAAAATGAGTAGAAGGTGCCCCAATTGTAAGCTTACCGTCCGGAACTAGTTGTTAATTGAGTCGCGTGTGCCAAAAATATGATTATCAACAAGTGAAAATGCTCGCATTTCCACCTGTGTTGGACTCGCCCAAGTGCAATGTCACACAGCACGAAACCTGGTGTATGATTTTCTTATCCTGAACTCTGATGAAAACACTGGGCATTGGTGAAATCGTAAACACGGAAGCCCAGAGAGAGAGCGTGGTTCGTTCATTTTCGACTGTGTCTTCTCTACTGTGTATTTGACATTCATCTAGTTATACCACAGAGATCTTAAAAATAACACTTAAAGAAATTTAAAGAGCCATGCGCTTTTTTTCACTGCTAGAAAATGCAGTAGTCTCTTTAATCTTGGGGGTAAGAGAGGTTGAATTTGTGAAGCTATATTTGTGTTTTAAATTAGGTCAAGTTGTATTGTATATGTTAGCTAATTAACTAGAATTTGCTGATCTGTACAAATTTTGAACCAGCGACCCTTTGCTCTGTAGTGTATTTTTTGCTCTAAACTGTTAGAACGAGCATAGCATATTTTTTTTTCCAAAAAAAGAGCAAACATTTTAGAGTCAGACGAACTGGGCTCAAATCTAGATGCAAACACCTGATGGTCGTTTAAATGAACACCTGTTTATAGATTTGAACTGACATCTTCATCCATAGACTGTTGCTGGGAAGAATTATTATGACATTTCAAAAGTAGGTAATACGAGGGAGTTCCCTGGTGGCTCAGCAGGTTAAGGATTCGATGTTATTACTGCTGCGGCTCAGGTCACTCGCTGCTGTGGCATGGGTTCGATCCCTAGCCTGGGGACTTCCACTTGCGTGGGTGTGGCCAAAAAAAAAAAAAGAAAGTGGTTAATAAGTGGTAGGTGTTTGGTATGTGGCATTTGTGATAATGTTGTTAGCGGGTCTCTAAATGTGCATGTCATTCTCTCAGTACCTCTGAGTGGTTTTAGAGGCAGGCGTGGGTAAGAAACGTAAGGTTAATGTGCCTCATTTGATAAAATGATAGGAATGCCATTTAATCGTTTCCTGCATCATTTGCCTAAGGGTCGGTTTCTGAAATTGACACCCAAGCAGCCTTGGTCAGAAGATGCGTTTGACTTCCCAAGGGTCCGCCCTTTCTGGCTTCTTTCATTATCAATCAGCCGTTGTTCCGTGCATCCATGTTGTTAACCAAGGTTCCTTTGGCCTCTGAGGACTAAAATCAGGTCACTTTCGATGAGTCCATGGTGTGCTGATTCAGGGAGACCGAGAGAGAGCTAAACTCTTGTTTCAGACTCATTCTGAGGTTCTCTTCAGTAACATTCAAGGTCTCTGTGTGGATACATCTGGGCGACCCTTGCTGTTTCACCCATAGTCGAGTTAACATTACATCAAGTAAGTGCCTGCAGATGAGACTGTTTATTTGCTCCCAGCGGCTTCCATCTGCCCTGTGGCCAGCGAGAGCCAGCGGGGGAGGGATTTGGGACAAAGCCACTGTGGTGTCATCTCATCTCCGGGACGGGACAGTTCCCTGTGAAACAGATTGTGGGGAATACTTGATGTTTTCTGGTTTCTTTCACAAACATGCGTTCATTTCATCATGTATCAAGTATTGGCTGGGCGCCAACCATGTGCCAGGAATCCACGGAGGTGTGATCAGTACAGCAGGGAGCAAAGCTGGCCGCAGCCTTGCCCTGTGGAGCCTGTATCTCAGCAAGGGAGTTAGTGTGGTTTGGGCCGAGCTGCTGCAACAAGGAGCCCCCCTCCGCCCAGCACAGCAGCCTCTGGAGACAGCAGGTGCCGCCCCACCACCCACCCAGTCCCGGAGCCCTCCAGGTGGTTCAGCTGGTGGAGCAGCCGTGCTGCAGCGTGGCTTTGTCCCTGCTGCAGCGTGGCTTTGTCCCTGCTGCTCTGCCAGCCTTCGGGTCCATAGGATGCAGACCAGGCTGCTGCCGCATCAGCTCCAGCTGCAGTGAAGGGGGAGTCTGGGCCATTTGTCCCTAAAGTGGAGATGACACAGATGCCACACCCATCCCTTCTGTCACCCTCCTGGTCCCCCTGGACGCTGGTTTGGACATATTATCCCACCTGGCTGCAGAGCAGGCCGGGGAATGTGGCCTCTCGCTGGAGCACCGTGAACACGAGGCAGGGGGTGGGTTTGGGGAAGCAGAGTGGGTTCCGTTGTCCCTGCCATACGGCAGGATGACAAGGACACAAGCAGGTTAAATCTGAGACATATCAGATGGCGGCGTGCTGGGGAGGGAAGAAGGCAGGGCACGGGGGCGACTTTCAGGGCTTTG
Source organism: Catagonus wagneri (assembly GCA_004024745.2). Lineage (NCBI taxonomy): Eukaryota > Metazoa > Chordata > Mammalia > Artiodactyla > Tayassuidae > Catagonus > Catagonus wagneri. The sequence continues at coordinate 43,145,938 of PVHT020004944.1, read as the reverse complement.
GCGGGAAGCCTCCCTGAGCAGGTGACACTTGAGAGCTGAAGGCACTGCAGTCACCGGGGAGGGTGCTGCAGACGGAGGAGGCTCGGGGCGGGGTGGAAGAGAGGGGCTCGGTGACCGCGGAGAGCTCATTTCTGGATGTGCTGAGATTAAGCAGCATCTCCGTCCAGGTGGACGCGTTCAGTTGGAGGTTGGCTTTGTGAACCTCGAGTTGGGAGAGCAGCTGGGACGGGAGTAGTAAACTTCAGAGTAGTGAGGGTCGCCTTCATCCTATCCTTCAGTGGAAAGGCCACGCTCATCCCTTTGAGGAGAAGCCGGGCCCCAGAGAGGTCACCGGGCCGCTGACTGCAGACCCGTCCAGGTGGGCAGGTGTGCGCGGAAGCTGGCTCTGCACCCGGGCCTCCGCCTGAGAGGCGTTCTCGTGGCCCCTTGTGGCAGGTCTTGAGACCCCATGACAAGCCGCTGTTTCTTCTTCCTGCGGAGGCTGCAGTTCATGCCTGGATGGCCCTTCCCCCGAGGCCGGGCTCCCCGGCTAGGGGCGTCCCCCGGGACAAGGACCTTTCGTGTGGCAGGTTTTAAGCACAGCCCGCAGGGGCTGGAGGTGGTTGACAGTAGGAACCTCGGATGCGGCAGAGCTCTGGTTACACTTGGGGAGGTGGGGCCGGGGACCCAGGCGGAGCGTGAGCCTGATGCTGCGCGTCCTGCCATCCCTGCCTGAATCCTTTCCAGACTCAGCCACCTCCACAGTTTCCCCTCCACCCCAGCTCCTCATGAAACACTGAGATCCCGGCTGGGGCAGAAGCCCTTGGGAGGAACCCGCTTCCATGCTCACCTGTACACCTGCAGCCCTGCACAGGTCTGCGCTCAGGAGGCCCGTGGTCTGTCCGCCGCCCGGCCAGCGTCCCCCCAACAGAGACCAGCCACACTTTGCTCAGGGTTACCTGGCAGGCGTTTTAGCCGCCTGCCTGGAAGCTCGGTCCTGTCCCCGGAGATGTGTGAGCAGCACAGAGGGCACGTGGCGTCTGCCCCGTCGCGTCACCAGTCAGGGCCCAGCAGCGCCCGTGCACTCCCATCCCCCATGTCCCCGGCCACCTTCCCGTGCTCCTCAGAGGATGAGACTCGAGGGGAGTCTCTGCTGCTCGGGTTCTCCGCCTTGTCACACGCTAGGGGGAGCAGCCTTCCTAAAAACGCTTGCCAGCCTCTGCAGGTGGTCCCTGCGTCACCCGATCAGGTTCTCCCTCAGCCGACATCACAGCCAGCAGGACTGCAGCGTCTCGGTCACCAGAGACCCTCGTACATAATCATCCGGTTGAGCTGAGTCCCTGAGGAGATCAACGCACAGGGCGAAACCGAACCCGCGCGCAGTGTGCACTGCGACATAGCATTTAAGCTACGAAACAGCTCTCGCTCCAAAGTAACCTGCCGAAGGGTAGTGCTAACGTTACAGTGGCATCTAGTAACTGGTCGGTTGGTTAAGGTATGACTGCCCTGGTATTCCAGAAAAGTTAAAACTCTCTAAAGGATGTGACCATCCCCGTTCCTGATTCCTCGGAAGTGCTGTCGGGACCGTGGCGGGGAGTGGAGTAGGCGAGCTGTCCGGTGGGCCTCCGACACGCTGGTGCCTGGGTCGGGAAGTGAGTCAAGCCAGTGGGTGGAAAGAATCTTGAACCTCAGGTCATGGCAGCAGCTCCAGGTCAGAAAAACAATTTTTTTTTTTTTTAGTTTGTATTACATAAATCCTCTGTCTCTCTCTCACGCTCTCTCTCTCTCTCTCTCTCTCTCTCTCTCTTTTTTTTCTTTGCTATGGCTGCACTTGCAGCACATGGAAGTTCCATGGGCCAGGGATTGAACTCGAGCCACAGCCCCAGGAGCATTGGATCCTTTAACGGACTGCCCTGGGCCAGGATTGAATCCACACTTCTGCAGTGACCCGAGCCTCTGCAGGTGGATTCTTAACCCACTGTGCCCCGGCCGGAACTCCCAGTAAACGCTTTTCTGAACCAGAACTTAGTTGGGCAGAAGCCACTTCATATAGCTGAGAGCTCTCCCTCCCTTTCTTTTTACTGCTCAAGCCCAACAAATAATAAGAAAATAGACTCTTGGGGTTCCCGTGGTGGCGCAGTGGTCATGAACCCGACTAGTATCCATGAGGGCTCAGGTTTGATCCCTGGCCTCACTCAGTGGGTTAAAGATCCGGTGTTGCTGTGAGCGGTGGTGTAGGTTGCAGATGAAGCTCAGATCCTGTGTTTCTGTTGCTGTGGTGTACGTTGGCAGATACAGCTCTGATTCGATCCCTAGCATGGGAACCTCCGTATGCAGCAGGTGCGTCTTTTCTTATTCATCTTCAGATGCTCTTGCCTGGGAAATGCATAGAGAGTGAGGTTATTTTTGTACAAGTACCTTTAAGATGGATGTTACTATGGCAACTCAGTAGTTGAAATTACAGTATCAGTGCCTGCCTTGGAGAAAGATGTGTTAACAAGACTTCTGTGATCGGCTTGAGGGAAATTAATGCTGTCACACACCACCAAATTAAAAACATAATTCCCATTTGGGGGCATTTCATCTCATTTGTAACTTCAAAACAGTTCCTTTTATAGGAAGGCAAGGATGTTGACTAATCCATTTGAGAAAGGTTTTAAACAATAAGAACTTAAAAGATTCTCATCATGATCTGCTTTAACCTGAATTCCTGATTCTTCGTAGGGTTTTCCTAAATATCCAGTCCTTCGCTGATCAATGAATTCAACTTATTACAACATAGTTAGGACTCTGAGATCCCAAGTAATGTATTATGTCTCATTTTGACGACAGTTTTGCTGAAGCCTGATATTGACCGGAGCTTCATTATTTCATGGAAAGTTTAAGCTAAAGGACCTGGTCTCAGTCTAAAGTGAACTTCTTACAAACATAACTGAGATGCCATTTTCCACTTCTTCATTTGGTCAGAATAGGTACTCCTTTTATGTCCCAAGTCACCTCCCCTTCAGCGAAGGCTACGATTTTACTTGCATTAGATGTAAATTCCTGTTCATGCATTTATTTGTCCGTGTTTGCACAGCTGCACCTGTGTTCATACAGCTCTCGCGAATTTGCTGACAAAGGCTATTTTAGACTGAGATTTGATCTCTATCAGGTCAGGGCTGGAATTTAACTTGGTGTATGATGAACACTTAACACGTGCTATTTGATTATGACGGTATGCCTGCATACCTGTAAGTGATAAAACGTTCTTTCTGGGAGTTCCCATTGTGGCGTGGTGGTAACGAACCTGACTAGTATCCATGAGGACGCGGGTTCGATCCCTGGCCTCGCTCGGCGGGTTAAGGATCCAGCGTTCCCGTGAGCTGTGGTGTAGGTCGCAGACACGGCTTAGATCCCGCATTGCTGTGGCTGTGGTGTAGGCTGGCAGCTGTAGCTCCAACCTAGACCCGTAGCCCGGGAACCTCCATATGCCGCGGGAATGGCCCTAAAAAGACAAAGAAAAAATGTTTTTTCTGAATATTAAACATGTATACAGATAAATATCCTTTAAAATGGATGATCGCATGAAGATTCCTGTTCACCACGTCCAAGGCATCTACACGGCTTCTGTACCTCTCCCAGGGCCAGTAGGACGCTGGTATCAGGTGGCCCAGAATCATGGAGCCTGGATGTGCCAAGACTCAGCATCCCAAGACAGCCTCTCCTGCTGGCCCCTTCTTAGGACTGAATAATACCAGCCCAGAAGTTTCTCTCTGGCTCTCACCTCAGGGGTCCTGCAGTGCAAACCGGACTTCCAGGGGTGGGGTCGGGGTGGGGCCTGTGCAGCCAGGACCGGCGTTTAGAGCTGCGGCACCGGTGCAGGTGTAGCGCCCCTTCGTCTCCCGAGCTGCCGAGTCCGTGACGGTCGGCTCGAGCCACAGGGCGAGAAGGCCCCGGAGACGCGCTTTGTCCCTAGATGTGCCGTCCACCTGATGTCACACTGGGTTTGACGTTTTTTTGTACAGACTAGAGAATGCAAGCTATGTCATTAATAATCTGTGTCTGGAAGACACGTTGAGGTGGTAGTTTTTACTTTTTTTTTTCTCATTTATTGTGTATTTCTTTCCAGTTTATTGCTCCGGAAGTATACTAGGATAACATGGGAGAGAGGTTTTCAGACATCCTGTTTAATGCGGAAATAAATACTCTAGTATCTGTTTTTTGTTTCTTTTTGCCGTACCTGTGGCCCGCAGAAGTTCCCAGGCCAGGAATTGAACCCAGGGCACAGCAGGTGACAAGGCTGGATTCTTAACCGCCGGGCCACCAGGGAACTCCTCTAGTACCTGCTTTTTTTTTTTTTTTTGGCTTTTTGCCTTATCTAGGGCCGCACCCGCGGCATATGGAGGTTCTCAGGCTAGGGGTCTAATCAGAGCTGTAGCCACCGGCCTTCACCACAGTCACAGCAACGCGGGATCCGAGCCACGTCTGCAACCCACACCACAGCTCACGGCAACGCTGGATCCTCAAACCACTGAGCAAGGCCAGGGGTCAAACCCGCAACCTCATGGTTCCTAGTCGGATTCGTCAACCACTGAGCCACGACGGGAACTCCCCAGTACCTGCTTTTGAAGGCACCTGTAATATTTTAAGATGCATTGGCTTCAGAAGTGTGGAATGATGCTACCTGTTTCTTTTTCCCTTTTCCGCTTGGTTTCTAGACTGAAAATTACCCGGGGAGACACAGGTGTCCGGGAGGCAGCGGAGGGTCTGGACGAGCCCCTGCGGGGGTGGCGCAGGCTGTGAGCCGGGCTGCGGGGCTCCGAGGGGTCGGGGGAGGGGGAGCTCACTCCGGGCAGCTCCCAAAGGGTGGGGACAGCCAAACGGCCGCTGCTTACCCTCAGCCCCGCTGGCTCAGCTCCCTGTGCAGCTAGTAGGCTGGGATGTGTCCTGACTCTGACCTCCACGCTCTTCGTCTCGGCGCCCTGGAGGTAGTGGAGCGCTGATCCAGTCTTCATCATCACGGCCGCTGCGACCCCACAGCGCGGGCGGAGCAGGGCCCATTCTCAGGGCTTTGCTTGAACGCGGTCACCCGCTTGGCCGGCGGCTGAGAAGGTGACAGGCACCGCTGTTACCTCCACTTGAACAGCGGTGGGCGCGAGACGCAGAGGGGGGTCGCCCTTGGCTCAGGTGCACACGTGCGGGGGCTGGGGGGACACCCAGGCCGTGGGACTCCAGAACCCACCCTTCGCCTCTGACATCGAACCTTTCTCGGCACTTTCTTACGCCGTCGCTGCCCCCCCTCTCTGTGGCGTAGACGCAGGATTAGTTTTTTCTCCAAAACGTTGCTGTCACTCAGTAATGTAACCGTGCAGACCTTAGAGCACATTTACTGTCTGAGAAAGCGGGGGCCCGCTGTGAGGTCGCGAAGGGTCCCGCTCCTTGTTTTCCCCTCAAGTTGCCCTGCAAAGCCCAGCTTAGCTCAGCCTGCTTAAAACAGTAGATTGTCTAATTCCCATTAATTTACTAATATCGACGCCGCCAAGCCGTGGGAGACAGACCAGAGTGACAGATGGCCAGCTCACAGGCGGCTCTGGTCCCGTAGCCGTGGCGTGGTGGGCAGCTGTCCATCTGGGGTGCAGGTGGCGGAGCGGCGTTCTGGCAGTCCCCGGAGCCACCCCGCTTCACCCCTTCCGCACCCCCACATTCTGCAGTTTAACGGATGCTGCCTGAAGGCCATGGCCACGGCCGAGCCCGCGTCCAGCGCGAGCGTCTGCGTCTCCCGGGCGGCCCAGGTGCGCTGACTCCGCCCTGTGGTTTCCAGGTACGAGCAGGGTCAACCTGGTGAGGATCCCGTCCACGGCCTCCAGCCCGCGGGACACGGCCCTGGCCGCCGTGATCTGCAGCGCCCTGGCCAGCGTCCTGGTGGCCCTCGTCGTCCTCTGTGTCATCTACTGTAAGCGGCAGTTCATGGAGAAGAAACCCAGCTGTAAGTCGCGAGCCCTGACTCTTCTTAGCCTTTCTGGTGGAGGGCCTTGGTCATCGGTGCCACCCCGCGTGTCCCACGGGGACCTGGGACTAGGGTCAGGCTGCCGCCAGAGGGACAGAGGGAACACGCGAGATAGCGGCTTCTCGGGTCCCCGCAAGGTGGATGTCCCCCTCCCCTCGGTGAAAGCGCTGCCCCTTCTCAGTGACAACACAAGCGCCCTGCGTCTGGAGCCCCTGTGACGGATTATTTCATAGCAGTGCCTTGGGGTCGGAAGAAATGTCTTTGAACATGAATGGCACCGCCCCTTCCTTTAAACGCGTAAAAACTGGGTGGTCCTGGTCGCTGTCTGGTGTCCGCAGGCCCCTCCCAGCAATGTGGTCTCTCGCTGACCCAGCTCTTGGCCTCCGCAGGGTCTCTGAGGGCACAGGACCTGCAGTACACCGGTTCCGAACTGTCCTGTTTCGACAGACCCCGGCTCGGCGCCTGTGCTCAGTGCCACCGCGACTCGGCCCAGACCCGCGGTAAGTCTGCCCTCGGGCCCTCCGGGACCAGCGGGTCGCGGCCCCGAAGCCGTAAAGGAGTGCTCTTGCCTGGTTCTCTCGCTAAAGCCAGTCCACTTGCATCGTGCTCCCTGTCCCCTGATGTCAGGAAGGGTGGGGGGTTTCTTAAGTTTTAAACAGAAATTAAGCATCTCGTTAAAATTCTAGAATTCCTCGGTGAGTTTTCAAGCAAGTTTGCCTTTGTCGTTTATGGTCAATTGATTTAAAGTCCTAGGAGCCTTCTGTAGAGTGTGGGGGTCTGTCTCCTTTCCGGTGTGGTGGGTTCAAGCTGAACGTGAACGTGGTGCTCTTAGGGTCTTACGCGGTTTCTTAAAGGGGCCCTATGGTGGGGTTTTCCGCAAGCCGTAATTGCCTCTGGGCCGACTGACAGAAATGAAAGTTGCGGCAAGTTTAGGTGGGCCTCGGCGATCCATGGGTTGGGTTCCAGGCCCCGCGGTAGGTTGACTATTGCAGTAATGCGAGTCTGGTGATGTTTTTGGTTTCCGGTGCATCTGACAGTTATGCACACACTACACTGTGGTCTGTGAAGCATGCAACAGCATTATGCCTAAAAAAAAAAAAAGTCATAGAAGCCTTAATTCAGAAATACTTTGTTGCTGAGAAAGACTCACCATCACCGGAGCCTTCCTCGATTAGAGTGGTAGCATCAGAGAGCCCGATGGCGGGTCATCGTGACAGCTATAATAGTGATGAAAAAGTCTGAAATATTGTGGGAGTTACCAAAGGGACCCAGGCACAGTGTGAGCCGGTGCTGCTGGAAAAACGGTGCCAGTAGATGTTCCACGCAAGGTAGCCACAGCCTTCGGCTGGGGAAAAAACAGTGTCTGTGAAGCACAGTACAGCGGGTCGGCCTGTAATTCAGACGGACTTTGGTTTCGAATGTGGGCAAAAATGGGCCAAGGTCACACCAGCTTCCTTTGCTGCTTGTCATATTCACCGCCCCCTTGACCTCCCTCTTCTGCGGAGTAAAAGCAACAGACGTGGCTTCTGGAAGTCTGCCATCCGCCCCCGCCCTCCCCGCGTCACAGAGCCCTCAGCCCCTTTGCATGTGGTATGCACGGCAGCACTTTGTCTCCTGCGACCATTGCTGCAGTTAAGTGTTTCCTAATTCGATCGCTTATCCCCTCAGAACTGCCTCCCATCTTTCTCTTCAAGAAGCTGAAGTTTCGGCTGTTCAGTCTAATACTTAATGTGTGGCATTTGCAGCATAATTATTTCTCCACTAACTATTACTATCTTCTACTTTGGGCTTAAGGGTAAAATAGGGGAGGAGTTCCCTGGCGGCTCAGTGGGCTAAGGACCTGGTGTTGTCCCTGCAGCAGCTCAGGCCACTGCTATGGCCCGGGAACGTCCCCGTGTTGTGGGCACAGCACCACTACCACCCCCCGCTGCAAAAAAAATAAAATAAAATAGCACACTCTACGTGGTGTGTGTCAACCTGGTTTTGCCTAAAGAGGTAATAGCTCCTTGACAGTCCTTGGGGATTCTTGAGATGGCCCAAGCTTTGCATTTTCCAGCTGCTCCACGAGGCGCTGCCCCAGATCAGAGTTAGCCAAGATGCTTGCTCGAGAGAGAAACTCAGGTTTCATATGCAACAAAGTACAGCTTTGTGCAAACTCTGCATCACAGTCACTTCATCTGAAAAGAAAGAGGCTTTGCTGCCCGTCCTCTTAACAGCACGCGCGGGCACGACCCCCGCTGACGCCCGGATTCAGTGAAGCCCATCACCCACCGAAACCGCCTCCTTTTAGCGGCAGCGCCTTTTTCCTTTTAACTTTCTGTTTTGACCTAGTTTCAGACTCACAAAAATGTTGAAAGACTAGGGCAAAGAATTCCATATACCCTTTATCCAGACTCCCTCAATCTTGAAACATTTCATTTCCACATTTCCTTTATCATTTTTTATCTCTTTCTAAGTATGTTGGGCGTATAGAGTTGAACTTTGAACAACTCAAGGGGTCAGGGGTGCCCCCAAAATCCACGTGTAACTTAGAGCTGGCCTCTCTGTTTGCAGCGGTTTCTCCATAGTCACGGTTTCTCCGCATTCACGTTCCTTTGGGTCCTGGGTCCACATCCACAGAGTCCAACAACCGCTGATCGGCTGGTGCGATATGCATTTACTGTTGAGTAAAATCCTCCAGGGAGTGGACTCGCACAGCTCAAATCCTGTAGTTCAAGGGCCAACTGTGTGTTTTACGTAGATACACACACTTTTTTTTTTTTTTCACTTCCATTTAAAAGGCAGTTGCAGGAGTTCCCATCATGGCTCAGCAGAGACAAGTCTGAGTAGTAGCCATGAGGACATAAGGTCGATACGTGGCCTCGCTCAGTGGGTTAAGGATCCGGTGTTGCCGTGAGCTGTGGTGTAGGTCGCAGACGCGGCTCAGATCCCGCGTTGCTGTGGCTGTGGCGAAGGCTGGCAGCTGCAGTTCCAATTTGACCCCTAGCCTGGGAACCTCCATATTCCGTGGGTGCAGCCCTAAAAAGAAAAAAAAAATCAGTGGCAGATATGATGCCCCTTTACCCCTTAACACATAAGAGTTTGTTTCCTCAGAACAAGAACATTCTCTTACATGAGAGCACGGTTGTTAAATATCAGGAAATTAGTATTAAGTCAGTTGTCTTATATAATCTAGGAGCACATTCAGATTTTCCTAATTGTCCCAACAGTGTCCTCTTTGCAGAATCCCAGATACCGCTGTAGTCGTCAGCTCTCTTCACTTTCTTTTCATTTGGAGTGGTTCCTTTACCTTGCCCTGCTTTTCATTTCTTAATGTTTTTGATGCCCAGAGGCCAGGAATTCATAAATGACTCTCTTTATAAGGAATAAATACCTTGTGGGGGGCTCTGCGACTCTTGGGTAAATACCCTGCCACTTGCCAAAATTCACCCACAGTTCAGCATCCTCTGGTGAGCCTTACCTGAGTCTGTCAGAACCAGAATGGTTAGCAAAGGCCGCTTTTCTACACCCCTCATCCTCTCCGCACCTACAACTCGGCTTCCTTTGGTGAGAAAGAACTGCCCCTCTTTCCTCTGTCTGTTTCCTTTACATGCCATTAACTGGGTTGCTGTGAACTCTGTGCCCTGTCAACGGGTTACAATGCTTTGGGATCATCATTTATGTTGAGGCTTAAATTTTGAGATATGGCCCCCAGGAGTCCCTTCAAGCTGTCTCACGGGTCATGTGGACATATCTTCATTATTCTCTTAGCACTTTATTTTCTTTCTTTCTTTTTTTTTTCTTTTTTTTTTTTTGCTTTTTAGGGCCGCACCTGCAGCATATGGAGGTTCCCAGGCTAAGGGTCTAATCAGAGCTGTAGCTGTCAGCTTACACCACAGTCACAGCCATGCGGGCTCCAAGCCACATCTGCAACCAACACCACAGCTCACAGCAATGCCAGATCCTTAACCCACTGAGCGAGCCAGGGATCGAACCTGCAACCTCATGGTTCCTAGTCAGATTCATTAACCACTGAGCCACGACGGAAAATCCCAGCCCTCATGTTTTAAGGGGAAATACTATTTGCATATTTTTTTTTCCTTTTGATGAAAGTAAAGAAACAATTCCTCATGGACCCTTTGTGTATATGTGTGTGTAAATGTGTAATTTCTTCACATCTTTTCTCTGTGCGTCTTTATATTTGTGTCTATGTTTTACTGTCTCTCTGTTTTTATAAAATCAGACTTGCATGTGTCCGCATATGCAGAGAGAGGCATCTAGAAGGCTGTTCCCAAAAGTGGACCGTATTTTGCAGTTTCTGGGATTAGGGAAGATGGATTTTTAAATTTCTTATCTACTCTCTATTTTTAAAGTTTGTTCTTCAGTGAATGCGTATTATCTTTGCAACCAAAACTACGTACCGCGTGGAGAACATGATGGCTCGCAAAGCTGCGTGCATGCAGGTAGTTATTCCTAAGAACATTCCTAGCGGTTAAAAAAAAAAAAGTCTGTGCATTGAGTTAAAGGTTTAGACTTTTAGCTTCCGCTCTGCATCGCTGGCCCGCTCTGCAAAAACCCTGTGCCCCTTCTGTTCTTGCCAGCTGCCCGTGGAAGTGTCACTTCACATGCCAACCCACAGACACATCGTAACTGTCCATCACTGTTTTCATCGTGGTGGAATGGACACGACACTAAATTTCTAACCATTTCTCAGGAAACACTCTGGCGTCGTGAGGTACATCCGCGTTGTTACGAAGACATCACCACCACCAAATTCAGAACTTTCTCATGACCCTGGGCGGACACTGTCCCCTCCAAACACTGACTGCCCCTCCTTGCTGCCCCCAGCCCCCGCAGCCCACCATCCTCCTCGCTGTCTCCGCGAGCTGCGCTTTTCCTGCCTCTTGCTGTGAGCAGCTCATCACACTGAAAATAAGAAAGCAGAGGCGTTCTCTTCGTGGCTCAGTGGTTAACGAATCTGACTAGGAACCGCGAGGTTGTAGGTTCGATCCCTGGCCTCGCTCAGTGGGTTGAGGATCCAGCACTGCCGTGAGCTGTGGTGTAGGTCACAGATGCAGGTTGGATCCCACGTTGCTGTGACCGTGGTGTCGGCTGGCAGCTGTAGCTCCTGTTAGACCCCTAGCCTGGGAACCTCCATATGCCGCAGGTGCGGCCCTAGAAAAGGCCAAAAAAAAAATAAGAAGAAGAAGAAAGCAAGAAATTAAACCTCATCGCTTCTTGCGCAAAAAAGTCACCCAGAGGGGAGTCACTGTGTTTTCCAGAGCAGAGTTGAACGGGTGTAAACGAGCAGCTCACCTCACTGCCCTGCCGACTCTTCCAGGGCCTGTCCACCTCATCCCCTCCCGGTGCTGTGATGGGGCCTGCGGCATCGGCCAAGGGACTCCTGGCTGTTGGGTGCACTCCAGGGCCACTCTTGAGGACAGGTAACTAGGCCTTTCGCATCAATATAATTTCATATTCCCTTGTGCAAATACACACTCTACTCATTTACCAGTTTTTACATGAAACGACGGGGACCTCACTTTTTTAGTATTTTAACGACATTCAGGATATGGTGGGGGTGGGAATCTGGCAAGAATGAGGTGAGAGTCTCAGGGCTCCTGATAGCCGCTGCGGCACTCTTCATGCTTTATAGACTTTATAGCCCATTAACTTTATTTTTGTCTTATATTCATGATCTGTGATGCTTCCGTCATCCTTAAGTAATTTTCAATGTCACAAACTTGCAGACTTTTAGAACAGTGATCAAAGAAACTCAGTTAAGACTTAGGAAACTGTGTATTTTAGACAGCAGATGACATATAACTTTATTTATTAGAAGTATCAGAGTTCCCGTTGTCACTCAGCAGGTTAGGAACCCGACTAGTATGCATGAGGACATGGGTTCGATCCCTGGCCTCGCTCAGTGGGTTAAGGATCCAGCATTGCCATGAGCTGGTGGTGTAGGTCACAGACACGGCTCGGATCCAGCATGGCTGTGGCTGTGGTGTAGGCCGGCAGCCTCAGCTCTGATCGCACCCCTAGCCTGGGAACCTCCATGTGCCGCGGGTGCGGCCCTAAAAGGAAACACTGAGTAGGTATAAAAAATTCAGTTTGAAAGTAAACAGAATAAGACAGCTTATTGTGTGGAGGCGAGCTTCTAGCAGGAAGCCCTAGGGCCCTGAAACCTGAATTGCTTACTTTGTCTAGAAAACATGAAAGCCCAGTCAGACGCTGCCTGGCCCAGCCCCCCACCCCCATGCTAACAGCTCTCTTGTCCGCGTGTCCAGAAGCGCAGCCATGGGCCGGGAGGCGGTGCCGCCTTCCTTCGGGTCCCTGTGCGGCGAGTGTGTGGACGCCTGGCCCCTGATGCAGAGCCCCGGCTGCGACAGTGACGCCTCCTCCTGTGACTCTCGTCCCGACCTCCCCGGAGAAGACGCCGATGCCCCCAGCCCTGGCAGTGCCAGCGTGTCCTCCTTGGACTCGGACCGGTGTCGGGACCTGGGGGCCGGAGCGGTTCCACTTCCAGTTCGCCCTGAACACTTTGCCGAGTTATCCAGACACAGCTCCCTGCCGGAACCAGCACTGACCCGGGCCGTGGCCACTGCCACCAGCCAGCCGGCTCAGCAGACAGGGGACATGGGCAGCCAGAGTGCTCAGATGGGCCTCCAGGTAAGGCGGCGATTGCCGTCTGCGTGGGCGCAGCCTGGGGAGACCAGAGGGAGGGGCCCCTCTCCCCCAAATGTGGGAACCTGTTGCCAAGCGGGGAGAGGAAGAGGGATGGACGGGGAGTTTGGGGCTAATAGATGCAAACTGTTAACAGGTGGAGCAGTGAGCAGTGAGACCCTGCTGTACAGCACAGGGAACTCTATCCCATCTCCTGGGAGAGACAGTGATGGAAAGGAGTATTAAAAAAAAAAAAAAAGGAATGTGGGAGTTCCTGTTGTGGCTCGGTGAGTTAAGAATCCAATGAGTATCCATGTGGCTCGAATCTGGCGTTGCTGTGGCTGTGGTGCAGGCCAGCAGCTGTGGCTCTGATTCGACCCCTAGCCTGGGAACCTCCATAAGCCACAGATGTGGTCCTCAAATGAAAGAAAGGAAAAAAGTTACGTGTGTATCACCCAGCCACTCTGGTATACAACAGACATTAGCAGAAGTGGTCAATCAGCTGTACTTTAATTTTTTTTTAACGTGGGGACCTGAGAGAAGGCCTTTCCATCTTCATCCGTTCTTATGTGTGATTGGAAAATACATTTTAAATTAAATTTCAGTCCCTTTGTTTTTTGGAACTAACAGCTAATGTCTAAGGCCATGGAGGGCAGCTGCGTTCTTTCATTCGTCTCTATCACTGCGCTGCTTGGTCTGGCACCCCAGGGCCGTCCTGCCTGAGATGGGTTAGTTCCAGAGCGCTGGAAACTTGCTCCGCTTGTTTTCCCCGTGAGGCTCTCGTGCCCAGGACTGGGGCCTCGGTCAAGTCAGTGAGGACCTGGGCCCTGCAGCCACGCCCTCCCGTCCGCCTCCTGCGCTCTGGTTTTCTGGGAGGCTCCGCTTTCACTGACTGGGCAGCTTGCTTGGAAATGGATGGTCATTTGTGATCTGGCACCAAATACAGCTTAAGAATCTTCCCGATGGAAGAGCGTGGGATCCGGTTTGGGGGAGGTGCTGACTGCAGGGTGATGGGGCTTTTTGTGCTGCGAGACTCGGGGCAGGGAGCCCTCAGGACACCTGGGTGCCACCCCCACTTTCTCCCGTAGGCGAGGAGGTGGGCTTTGCTGGATTTGACTCATTGCGTATAAGTATTCCCCTGACTGTCGGTATCCATTCTTGTGGAAGGCTGGTGCCGGCCTTGCGTGTTAAAGAACAGAGTAAAGCAACCGTGGGCCCCCCGCCGCACAGGCCCTTTCTGCACAGACAGCGCCCCTCATGCTTGGTCCTCCCCGCCCCAAATCTGGGACCCAAATCCACACACGGGTTCCTCGCGGCCCCTCTGTTTCCTTCAATGTCCTGTCCTGGTCTAAGGAGGTCAGAGGTCAGTGTGGATGGAGCAGTGCCTTTTAAGAACAGTACATGGGCGGAGTTCCCGTCGTGGCTCAGTGGTTAACGAATCCGACTAGGAACCATGAGGTTGCAGGTTCGATCCCTGGCCTTGCTCAGTGGGTTAAGTATCCGGCATTGCCGTGAGCTGTGGTGTAGGTTGCAGACGCGGCTCAGATCCCGTTGCTATGGCTGTGGTGTCAGCCGGTGGCTACAGCTCCTGTTAGACCCCTAGCCTGGGAACCTCCATATGCCGCAGGTACGGCCCTAGATAAGGCAAAAAGACCAAAAAAAAAAAAAAAAGAACAGTACATGGGTTTATACAGGACCTAAATCAGCAGTTTTTTTTCCACTACCAAAAAAAAAAAAAACCTGAATTTACAGGGATTTCTATACCGAAAACATTTACATTTGTTAGCCTTGGAGAAAGAAAAAAAAAAAAATGTTGGTTAGGAGTTCCCACTGTGGCTCAACAGGATCTGCGGCTTCTTTGCAGCACGGGGACGCAGGTTCGATTCCCAGCCTGGCACAGTAGCTTAAGGATCCAGTGTTGCCATAGCTGCTGTTTAGGTCACAACTGCAGCTCAGATCTGATCCCGGCCGGGGAATTCCATATGCCGCAGGGTGCCCCCCCCAAAAAAAGTTGGTTTTCTCAAAAGAAAGGAAATGAAGGGGAGCTGAGTGAAGGGAGGAGGATTGCACACGGGCTGCGGTTTAGGAAACATCAAACGAGCTCCTCTGCAGCGCGAAAACGTTTCGATACTTTCCATGGTAAGAAGACGTCAGAGTAGCCTGATTGCAGGTCCATCTCATAATGAATGTGGCCCACAGCCTTTGGGGCCAGAACGCTGGCAGCCCCGAGCAGGTCACAGGCCCTGAGAACAGGTGAGGAGAGGACACAGGAGACAGGGTGGTGGGCGGGGACAGGGGACCCCAGACTTTGGGCAGCTAATCCCAAAATCCCAGTGGGATGCCATGCTAAGTGCTCTACAATGAATGTCTTAGACTCTGTTTTTCTTTCTTTCTTTCTTCTGTTTTCTTTTTTTGCTTTTTAAGGCCATACCCGCAGCAGATGGAAATTCCCAGGCTAGGGGTAGAATCGGAGCTATAGCCGCTGGCCTGCACCACAGCCACAGCAACACAGGATCCGAGCCGCGTCTGCGACCTAAACCACAGCTCACGGCAACGCCGGATCCTTAACCAACACTGAGCAAGGCCAGGGATCAAACCCACAACCTCATCATTCCTAGTCAGATTCGTTTCCGCTGTGCCACGATGGGAACTCCTGTTTTTCTTTTTTTATGGCTCCCCCCCGCCCCCCAGCCTATAGAAGTTCCTGGGCCAGGGATTTAATCCAAATTGCAGCTATGACCTCTGCCGGATCCTTTAACCCACTGCACTGGGCCAGGGATCGAACCCGAGCCTCCGCAGAGGCCTGAGCCACCATAGGCATATTCTTAACCCACTGCACCACAGCAGGAACTCCAGGACACTCAAAAGTTAATGAGCCCCATTTTCATTACAAGATGCTGAAGTTCCTTTCCTGTCAAGTCTCTTGGCTGGGCTGATAAACTTGCACTTGTGTCACGTGCATGACTGTCAGTTCTGCTTTCCTGATGTGCTGGGGGAGAAAGTCTGAGCAGCCTCAGGGGCGGTGCTGCCGGCAGACTGACAACAGGGCCGCATAGGACTGCAGGACGGCCGCATCGGCAGCTGGGCCCCACTTCTGTGCTATAAGTCCTAAAACTAAAAAATGAAATATCTTGAAGCCAAGTCATCTCAGAACCCTTTAAGAGATAGCTGTCAGCATGATTAAGATCCATGTAAAGGAGTTCCCATCATGGCACAGCAGAAATGAATCCAACTAGGAACCATGAGGTTGTGGGTTCAATCCCTGGCCTCGCTCAGTGGGTTAACGATCCGGCGTTGCCCTGAGCTGTGGTGTAGGTTGCAGTTGCGGCGCGGATCCTGAGTTGCTGTTGCTGTGGTGCAGGCCAGCAGCTGCAGCTCCGATTAGACTCCTAGCCTGGGAATCTGCAGCCCTAAAATGAGAAAAGCCGAAAAAAAAAAAAATCCATGTAAAGATACTTTCAACTCAAATTAGGATGGAGATTTTCCTTATCTGGAAAACGCATGAGAAAATGTTACATTCAAGGTGCTCAGTGTCCTTACTAATGAAAGGTTTTTACTGGCTTTCCAAGATGTGTTGTCTGATAGTTATTAGATAATTTCGGCAAATCTGAAAAGAGACATTCTGAATTCAGGAAGGAATTGTTACAGTGCAAATCAATTGCCTTCTCTCCCTATAGTTAAAAATAGCAAATGGTATTTTGAGCCCCTTTTAAGAGAGAATCTTACCTGGATTCTGAAGAGCACGTTGTCTTGGTCATAGCCACTGAGCGTGTGATTTGTGGCAGATGTGCCTTAACCTACCAAAGAAAACGGGAGGCAGCTCCGATGCCCATCTTTGGGAGGCTGGCCCTCTGCTTTATTTCAGGGGATGGCCACGTATTTAACTCGACTCATTTTGTTTTTTTCAGCCCATTCGATCCCCAAAACTGAGACTGACCGCTCGCAGGCTGAGTTCTCCAAGGTGGACAACCAGCTCACCTCCCAAAAAACATGTGTTTGCAGCACCTTTCTGTTAGCGAAGCAGAGGGCAGGGTTCTGGCTCCTCAGGTTAAAGGTCCGCGAGCCTGGCCCCCTCACTAGGGCTTGTCCCTTGTGCAGAAAGTCGCTCTTTTCTGTTAGGGGTTGGACAGGGATGGCCATTACCACGACAGCCCCCTTTTTAAACGATTTATTTCTCGGTTATTTGCAATGACACTTTAAATCCCTCCCCAGACACTCACTTGTATTTTAACCTCTCTTTCACTTGAATGCAAGTTTCTTTCACTCGTATTTTAACCCCCGTTCACTCTTTGCCTCCAGCTTTATCAAGATGTAATGGACATCCACCATTAAGTTGAAGGTGATATTTTGCCAAGTGCATCGCAGCGCTTTTGCCTGTAGTTGGTGTGAGGCTCAGATTTCTAACACATGATCTATTTTTTTCCCCAAAAATGTGTCTTTTTTGCATAGTCTTCTTTTGGGTGGCTTAAGACCACCCAGAGTCTGGCGATGATCGTTAGGGTTCAGGATAAAGCAAACGGGAGGGAGAACTGTCTGTTGCCTCTGGTAACTCAAATTTAATCAAATTTTCCCTAAACACACCTCCCCAGAAGGAAGCAGGACTAAGCTATTGGGACATCACTTCCTAAATACCTGGGAGAACGAAGCGAGCCTGTTCGATTACAGGAAGAGCTTTTTTGGGGTGGTGCTGTTTTGTGTTCAAGTTTTGTTGAAGTTGTGATCATTCTGCTGTACAACAAAGTGACCCAGTCATACATATACCCACATCCATTCTCTGAATCTTTTCAGTACTGGTGTTTTTTAACTAGCGTTTTAAGTGTCAACAGGAAATAATGGAAAGAGTGGTTGAAGAGGTACGAGGTGACCTGGGTTCTAGTTTCTCAATCTAGTAAAATCTCTTTTTGTTTTTCCTCATTGAGAAGTCAAGTATAATTGGTCTCCCATAGAAGCATTAAGATGTTTATTAGCTGGAGTTCCCATCGTGGCTCAGCGGAAGCAAATCCGACTAGTATCCATGAGGATGCAGGTTTGATCCCTGTCCTCGCTCACTGGGTTGGGGATCCGGTGTTGCCGTGAGCTGTGGTGTAGGTCACAGACAAGGCTGGGATCTGGCATTGCTGTGGCTGTGGTGTAGGCTGGCAGCTGTAGCTCCAATTTGACCCCTTCGCCTTGGAACTTCCATAGGTGTGGCCCTGAAAAGCAAAAAAATTTAAAAAAAGGAAAAAAATGTTTATTAGTGTATCAGTTGATCAACACCTTTGATAAAACTATCTTATTATTGAGAGACCCCCCCCAGAAGCTTCTATTTCTTTTTTCTTTTCCTCCCTTTCTTCTTTCTTTTTCTTTCTTTATTTCTTTCTCCTTCCTTCCTTTTTTTCTTCCTTCCTTCCTTCCTTTTCTTTTCTCCTTACCCCCACCATATAGAAGTTCCTAGGGTAGGGGTCGAATCAGAGCTGCAGTTGCCGGCCTACACCACAGAAACAGCAACATAGGATCCAAGTGCACCTTTGACCTGCACTGCGTCTTGTGGCAACGCCAGATCCTCAACCCACTGAGCGAGGCCAGGGATCGAACCTGCGTCCTCACGGAGCCAGTGTCGGGTTTTAACTAGCTGAGCCGGTTGGAACTCAGATGTTTCTGTTTCTAGAGAACCTCCTTAGACCTATGAAATAATTTTTTTGCCATAAACATATCTGCTTTATCACCAATGTCAAATCAGTGGTAAATAGGTTAAGAGGGTTACTGCATAAATGAAGCTTCTGCTCACATGCAGTGACGCCTGCCTCGAGCCCACCAAAGTGAGGTCCCTGCCCTTTTGTGATAATGACAGACCTTGGCTGCTCTCTGCCATGGACGTCTGTCCTCTGAAGAATGCCAATCCTCCGGGGAGGTCCTTGTAAGACATGTCACCTTCCCAAACTCTTGTTAAATGTTGCTGATAGTTTAACAGAGGTTTTAAATTCAAAGACTAAGAATGGCCTTGATCGTGAGTCACCTTTGTTCTCTTAAAGAACACACCAAAGGATCCGACAGCCTTTACCTACAGATGCTTCAAGGAGGGCAACCCCGAAGCAGGCTTTAGGTGTGCGACTAGGGTTGAAAATTAGCAAAAGAAGTGTCTGTCGATGGCTTGGGGCACATTCTCACCTTTTAAAGACTGTCTGCAGCTGTTGCCAGGCCGTGGGTTGTTAGGAAATCTTTATTCCCAGAGTCGGGCTCCTGGATATTGGGACACCAGTACAGGAGCATCTCGTCCACGTGGTATCAAGTTCACATGCGTGACTAACCAAGGTCAAGCACCATATATTTTTACAGTCACAGTTTAGCAGCTTTCATTTGTCAGCCTGGTGCTCACAGCTCTCCTTCTGTCGCCGTTTCAGGACGCCGAACGGACTTGCTTCTTTCTGCAGTGACGTGCCACGTGGAACCCCACGCACCCACTCCTCCTCCGTGGATGCAGCACCGTCTGGAGCTCGCGTGGCTTCCGGGGGCGAAAAAGTAAATTTGAACCGAACAGATGCCATTATAAGCCTTTCAGCCAGTTGCTTCTGAGCCAGACCGGCTGTAAACTGAAACCTCCAGGAGTAAAGACGCCGGGCGCTCGTGAAACGTTGCATCTTCCTGGCCCGAGAAGCTTCTATGCTGCGGGCTGACTTCAAAGACCGGTGGGCTGAGGTTGCAGGCTCTGAGCTTATGGGTATAACGAGAAACAGAAATGCATTCATGCCTCTTTTCGTGGCGGCTGTGGTTTGATGAGACTGCAAAGACCCAGAGTATAAATTTTCATTTCCATTTTCTTCCCAGAAAGAATTTCGTATAGCTGATTATCCTCCTAAAAGGCAGCGTCAGATCCGTGACCTTAGTTTTTACGGAGGGGTTCAAAAATGAGTGTTTCTCTTTACTGAAGGTCAGTGTTTCATCATCTAAATAATCAACATAGGAGGTTGGAGTTGACAGCATACAGCCCGCCTCCATCCTGGGGTTAGGAGATGCTGCTGACTGGCCTAATGGGGACTCAGAAGTGACCAGCTCTTTTCCAGAATCAACACTGGTAGCCCGAGGGGCCTGAGTTAGGGGTTATGGTTGGGAAGGGGCTGCCCTTCGCCCTGAGATAAAGACCCCTTAACACCTGCATTTAGCAGATTGTTGTGAAAGTCAGTGGCTCTAGAAGCATTTGTCCCTTCTGTCCCTGTGACTGAGCTTAAAAGATCCAGAGTATCTCTTTTCCCGAAAAGCCGTGTTTCCAGTGATGTTTGTGCAGCACGTTTTTGGCCTGTAGGCTTTAGAAGCGTTTAGGTCAGGTTTCCCTCTGCCGCAGTGGAACCCCACATGAGTGGTCTGAGGAGGCCAGGCTGCGTGTGGACAGCTCGTCTGCATCTCAGCTCTGGAAATGAGCAATTTGGGCAGGATTTATCCTTTTCCTACTTGAACCTCCGTGATCAGTTCCGTCCTGACTGCTATGAGCTCTGTGCTGTTGGCACTTACAAAAGAAATGGAGCTTGGAACCTCCCCGGGTGAGAGAAAGCTCCGAGGTTTTGTTTCCGGATTGCCCCGCTCAGATCCGCGAGTGGGCCTTAGAAATCCGCCCTGCCCAGCACTCCCTTCCCTCTCAGTACCCCGTGCTTGTCCCTTTTGCAGGGCGTTCTCGAGCTCTCCCAGGGTCTCCTCCTGGTGCTGGATCTGCTCGTCTATCCTCAGCTCAGGCTCCCTGTGTAGACACGAGCTCACCTGGGTTTGGTTCTTTGTACATGTGAGCTTAGTTCCTTTGACTGCGATAGGAAGTCAGGGCGTCTCACGGTAACACATGGATGGTCTGCCTGGAGCCCAGTCGTGGTTTCTTGACTTTTTCTTTTTTCTTTTCCTTTTTTGAGCATAAACCAGTGGTTCTTAATGAACTCTTCTGAGACTCGCCTTTAGGAAGTTCACATAAAGTATTTAGGGTCTGACCATAGATGTCCACGAAAATGCAAATTCCTTGAGTGTCTTCACCATGAGTGAGTCACATGTGTGCCATTGTTTGTGATTCGATCACTTTTGTTACATCAGAGGGCCAGTCAAGGAGGCCAGGGCTCTGCTCCTCTTTGTAACCGGAAGGTCTTTTCCCATGCGGAGCTGTCACCAATCTTAGAGGCTGACCCTCGCAAGAGAGCACTAAGATCCATGGGAACGAGACTTTGGCTCCAGATCCTGAAACAGGACTTTTGCACAGTAGAGAAATGCTTAGAGGTAAAAGCTGATTTCCTTTGATAATGAATCTGGAAAATCCTGGTTCTTTTTTATCAAGATGCAGACATTCGGAGCTCCCGTCGTGGCTCAGTGGGTAACAAACCCGACTAGCGTCCCTGAGGATGCAGGTTCGATCCCTGGCCTTGCTCAGTGGGTTAAGGATCCGGCATTGCTGTGAGCTGTGGTGTAGGCTGCAGACGCGGCTCAGATCCCTCGTTGCTGTGGCTGTGGTGTAGGCCGGCGTCTACAGCTCCTGTTAGACCCCTAACCTAGGAACCTCCATATGCTGCGGGTGCGGCCCTAAAAAGACAAAAAAAAAAAAAAAGATGAAGACATTCAACTGCCACCCTCTAGGGAAATGGACAATGATGTCACATTGGACGCGCGTCATGGATACGCGTCATAAACACTGGAGAACACAGTCCAGTTAGCGTTTCACATCATTGGACTCTCCCACGGCTCCCAGGGTGTCAAGGCTGGAAAATCACCATCAGGTATTAACAGGGCTGGGGGCGTGGGTTCCTGTGACATTCGGCACTGCAGAAACTCATCGGCAAAGATGAGACAAGGATGAGGAGTTCCCTTCGTGGCTCAGTGGTTAACGAGTCCGACTAAGAACCATGAGGTTGCGGGTTCGATCCCTGGCCCTGCTCAGTGGGTTAAGGATCTGGTGTTGCCGTGAGCTGTGGTGTAGGTCGCAGACGCGGCTCGGATCCTGCGTTGCTGTGACTGTGGCGAAGGCCGGCAGCTACAGCTCCTGTTAGACCCCTAGCCTGGGAACCTCCACATGCCGTGGGTGCGGCCCTAGATAAGGCAAAAAGAAAAAAAAAAAATGAGACAAGGATGAGAGAGCAGCCACGGAGAGGCTTGGGTTGTCTGGTTTTGTGTATATGGAATATATTTTTCAAATATAGATTTTTCTACTTTAGATAAAGGGTTAATGTTGCTGTTACCTAGGTGAAGCACTCGCGTCTGTGCCGGGCAAAAAAATAATAGAAAAGGACCGGAGAAAGCCCCTCATTGCTTTAAGGCAGTCAGTTTGCCTCAGTCTACATCTCACGCTGCCGACTGTGCGTCGTGGAATCTATCAACTTGTACATTTTGGTTTTCTTACGCAACTAGTTTTGTAAGATCTTTTTTTATTTGTGAATAAAATTGTTACCTGGCATTTTTATCAATACAATTCTTATTACGCTCTCTCTCTTTTTTTTTTTTGTCCTCCTTTGTTTTATGACGCCAAGGGAGAAGGTCTGAAGGCTTCTGTACTCATTCCCTTTGGAGATCAGTGGGGGGGCCCTCCTGCGCGGGGTGGGCTCCCGCCGGGCAGCACCCGCCCTGTGAGAAGACTTGTTTCCTTCCTAGACTGCTGCTTGCTTTTTTGCTTCTTTTTTGTAGGACGGTGCTAGAGCATATCCGAGAAAGCTCACTAGGGACATAATTACGACAGTGTTAGGTTTATGAACTTGCTGTAACAAGTAGCATGAGGAACCAGGGCTCTCTCCTAAGAGAGAATATGGAAGAACTTTTTTTTTTTCCTCAGCCCTGCCTCCTGAGGCGTACAGAAGTTCCTGGGCCAGGGTACGAACACACACCACAGCAGTGACAACGCCAGGTCCTTAACTGCTAGACCACCAGGGAACTCAGTTCTGCTCTTCCTTTGCCGTCTTCCTTTAGGAAGGCTTTGAAAGCTATGGCTGGGTTTTGAGACACCTTTGGATTTCCTGGGGGGAAACAGGATATTTCAAGAGTCGCTGGAGTTCCTGCTGTGGCACATACAGCGTCTCTGCAGGTTCCATCCCTGGCCAGGCACAGCGGGTTAAGGATCCAGCGTTGCTACAGCTGTGCTGTAGGTTGCAACTGCAGCTCAGACCTGATCCCTGGCCTGGGAACTCCATATGCTGTGGGGCAGCCAAAAAAAAATTTTTAAGTAAAATGTAGTGTCACCATATTTTCTCAGCTGTGGTGTTAAATGACCGTGGGTTCGATGACGAAAGGACATTCCTTAGCTTCTTTCCTCCTCCAGACCCCACCCACACGGCAGCCTAGGCTCGGGTAGCCGCGTCCACGCGGACTGGGGGGCTTGGGGAGCCGCCAGCCCTCTGAGGCAAGGAGCCCAGATCCTGGGTTGGAGGGGTGCTCGCAGCAGGCCTGACATATCCTGGCATCACACACATGACGTGCTCACGTGATTACAACAGTGATGAAGGTCCGTTGGCAGCTGGCTACTGGTCATTCTGAATGTGTTTTGTTTGTCCCATTTTAACTGGAGAAGTTGTCTGATATTTTAAAAGCGTATCTGGCACCCAGTAAAGTAGGAGACTCTAGCTTAAACGTAGCGTTCAGTTATCTTGAAACTAAACAGTCCGAGGATTTCCAGAATCTTCTGTAATTTCTAAGACATTTCAGGAAGGCCTGGCATGTCGCTCTGAAGACGTAATTGTGTCCCGAGAGTGCCAGCGGTTCACAGCAACATTGCTGATGTCACATTTCAGCCCCAGAAAGGTCACAAGGTGTCTGCGGTAGATGAAGCGGCCAGAGTCGGGTCCTTTCCTAAACCACCAGCTGCATCCGAATGAGCGCAATTTATGGCTCCTTTCATAAGCCTCTCCAAGAGATGTGAATATTATTAACCAGCACTTTCTCTGGGACGGTGCGTGGTCTTCTGAAGCAGGGTTCTATGAGTCATACGTAGAGACGAAGGCGGCTTTCTTGCTTTCTTTTTGACAGTAATTTCTAACGGCATTAACTCTTCTTACCCTTAAGTAAGACAGAAATAGCCGTGTTCTCCGGTCTTGTTTAGGGTTGACTCTAGCCAGCAGAGCTCTGCAGAGGGATTGTGTTTCCCAGGGTGACTGTTTACAGTAAACAGGACATCTGTAGAACAGGCTGGCGGTCCTTTATTGCAGGTGAGGAAAGCCAGGGTCCCACAGCCTGGGGCACATCAGCCGGGTATCGGGTGAGAACCGTGCCCCCTGAAATCTCAGCACCAATCGGATTGCTCTCCCAGGTCTTGCTCTGAGAAGAAGCGGTTCCCTGTGTCAGGCGTCCTCCTTCCCGCGTGTTAGAGATTGATGCAGTGTGGGCTTGGCAGCGCCTGCAAGGCCAGGGCTGAAGCACACCCTACGCAGCAGGGAGACAAGCCTGTGATGTGTTGACCAAATGGATCTTGATTGTAAGAGGGGACTCTTCTGGGGCGCCAGGGGGCCAAGAGGTGGGAGAGTCAGGAAGAGCACAGAAGCTGGGTGACCTTGTCCAAGGTGGAGGTCACCCCGGGCAGCACGTGGAAAGGCCCAGCTCGTCCTGGGAGTGGTGGGACTGGTGTGGCCAGCAGGAGGGTCCAGCCTGACAAGTGCCAGGTGGGGCCTGGTGGGGAGTGAACTCTGCCCTGTAGGGAGTTTCCTTGCCTGTAAATAGGTGATGTGACATGAAAACCCTCAAATCTCTAGTCTTCCAGATTCTTGGAAGTCACCAAACTAGGCAGTTAGACCTGGGCCTGGAAGCAGCATGACTCCAGTAACAGATGGCGCGCAGGCAGCTGTGCCGGGAGTGGGGACAGCCAGCCCCCTGTTTGGAAATATGCGACTGAGATCGTTCTGTCACCTCGGTCCTGTTCCCTATGTCGAGGGGGTTGGCGCCGAACTTGTGATGCAAGTTTAGAGCGTAGCTGCAGCACCTGCTGACCTCAGATCAGTGCTCCCTCCACCCTGGTCCTTGGGGAGCCTCAGTTGGGAAGGGGCCCTGCCCTGCCGCTCTGGCCACGCCCTCCAGGGGCCCCGCCCCGCTGCTCTGGCCACACCCTCCCGGTCCTGCTCCCACCCTGCCCAGAGGAGTTCTGGTCCCCAGGCTGCAGCCAGTCTGCTCCTGACACTCCGCACCCCTGCGACCCAGGGCTGCTGGCCATGACCCAGATTTTCTCGGGTAACTTTACCCCCAAATTAGTGCCCTGAGAGTGAAGTAACTGAGCAGCTGGAGATGGAAGCCAAGCAAGAAGTTGAGACCCAGAATCTTCTCCGAACCTGCGCTCCCACCCGGGGGAACCCCATCCCCGCCCCTCCTTGCCCTAGGCCAGGGGGGGGGGCGGAGGAGGAGGAAATGAGGAGCTGCTGCAATGTGAAGGGGACATTTTCTGTGGAATGAGCCTGTTAATCTTTGTTGTAAAAATTTTTTACAATGATTTTTATTTTTCTGTTATAGCTGAACCTATTAATCGTAATTTCCCCCAAACCTAGAGAAAGTGGGATTCGTGTAATTTCAAATGCAAGATTCAGGAAGTCGGGGGGGAGGACTAGTGGGGGTGCTTGCAGAGAGGACGCCTTCCCCCTTACGTCCTTGCTGTCACCCCACTGGCCCTCACCACGTGACCTGAAATCTGGGTCTCCAGCCTTCCAGCCGCTCAGGTCGCAGCTGACGTGGGGGCCGCCTGGTGAGCTGCCCCACAGCCGCGGTTATCCACGCAGAGCAGAGCACCTGAACCATAGGCAGGAGGGGAGCCCAGGCTACACCAAGTTGCACCCTGCCCTGCACGGTCGTATTCCTTTGAGGACTCGTCTAGGTTTGCTCAGGGTTCCTGTCAAACCTGAGACCAGCACCTTTGCAGACAGAAGGTGAGTTTGATGAGGACGTTATGGAAGGTCAGGTCCCAGCTCCGGCCTCTCTGGAGAGTGTCTTCCTCCCTCGGCTCAGAAAGTCTTCAGCTGTTCTCCATGTGGGTTCCAGTTGCTCTCTGAGTAGATCCCAGTTAGGTATCTGTGGGGGAGGGTGAAGGTTAATGTATGTGTCAGCATGGCTCCCAGGTATCTGGTTAAACACCAGTGTGGATGTTGCTGGGAAGGCGTTCTTTAGATGAGATTAGCGTTTAAGTCAGTAGACTTGGAGTAAAGCTGGCCATGGTTGTGTGGTGGGCCACGCCCAATCAGTTGAAGGGCTGTAAGAGAAACACTTTTAGCCTTCCCGAGGAGGCAGGAATTCTGAGTCCAGACGCCTTCAGATTCTAGCTGCAACTTCAGCTCTCCACTGGGGCTCCCGCCTGCTAGCCTGGAGATTGCAGACTTGTCAGCCCATAATCCCTTGAACTAATGCCTTAAACTCGCTCCCCCCTCTTTCCCTCCCTCTCCCTTCCTCTGTTTCTCTCTCGCTCTGTACTGCACAGATTGCCGCCCACCCAAGAGGATGCCTCCATCAAGAGGAAGGCCTGGCTCTCGTTGGTTTTGATGACGATGCCTGGACTTTAGTTCAGGGGGAATCAGAGTAAGCAAGATTGGGTTTTCTTCCAAAGGAACAGCCCAAATGGTTCTACCTGAGGCTGACCCTCATGTGAAAATGCAGAACACCCATCAAGGGTATCAGCCGAGGGCTATGGAGACTTTAAATTAGCCTGTGACGTGGCAGCTGCTTTCCTATAAAGAGCATGATGCGCAGAAAGAGGCCAAGGTCTTGCAGTGACTCAGAGATGGAGTCAGAGTACGAGCCTCTGCGCCCTCCAGCCTCTGGGCCCTCCAGTTCCCAAGTGCGTTCTTAGGGATCCTGTACAAACTTGTTCCCAGGACCTGAAGCAACAGCCCCACAGGCATAAATTCTCCCTTCCCGAAAAGCTGGCCCCACCTGTGTAATCATACAGATGGTTTAGGGGGGGGCATCGTCTTCATTCGATCACGGTCCCAGGAGTGGGGTGTCCCAAAGACATGCGCCTTTGTAAGTAAACCCACTGGGTTTCCACGCTTCTTCAAACAAGATGTACAGTTTGTCAGTGTGGAGCAGAAAGAGCCTGCATTTTAGAAAAACTATACATTCAAACGTACAGTAGAGGAGTTCCCTGGTGGCTCGGGGTAAGGATCATCCGGTGTTATCACTGCTTTGGTTGAGGTTGCTGCTATGTGTGGCGCAGGTTTGATCCCTGGCCTGGAAACTTCCATGTGTTGTGGGTGTGGCAAAAAAAAAAAAAAAAGTTTCAGGGTATCTGCCACACAGAAAAACAAGCTCATGGCATCGAAGATGTTCCTCATTTTAAACACATGCACGTTTTCTCACTTGATCTGCCCCTGTGTTCACAGCCCATACATGTGGGTATAAACACTGGTTTTCCACCAAAATTCAATCCGAAGGATAAAGAGTTACTGCTGCCAAAGATATACCAGCCTTGGAGGCAGCTCCAAAAAAGTGAATTTGAAAGAAATCTTAAGAGCAACATTATCAGAATAATGAATTGCCCGACCAAGGAACATCTTTGAAGTCAAGATATTTATCTGGATATTCAAGGCTCGTTTGTTTTTTAAAAATCTCAGTACTTAACAGATCATGGGCTCGGGACCTCTCTGTCTGGAGTGATGAATAGATCCCAAGCCAGATCCTTCTTTTGGGGACACGCGGATAACAACACGTGACATTTGAAAAGGGCCTGTCTCTTAATCAGCACTTTCATATCCCTTATTTCATTTGATCTTCACATGTGTCCTATAAGCAGGGTTACAGCCTTCATCTTACAGATGGAAATTCAAGAGAGTAAACGACCAGCCTTAACGTCAGTAAACGGCAGAAAGTCCTAGAACACACGAGAAAAGTTCTCGGTAATATAGGGGTGGGATGTGAGCCCTGGCCCCTGACCGCCAGAGCTGTGGTCCCTCTGCCGCGTGACGCCCCCGGGAAATCAGTTTCCACCCGGAAGTGCCGAGCGAGTGGGCGGGGCTTCCCCTGCTGCTGTGCAGAGCGAAGGCGCAGGTCTCTCGGCTTCAGCTCAGGAGCCCAGGATGGAGCTGGGGCACCGCCGAGGTGGTCTGCAGTTTCAGCCTGGGGATCTGCGGAGACTGCCGCAGGGAGTGAGAGAGGCGGCAGCGGGGTCCCCGGCAGGTCTTGGCCCAGCTCCAAGCACAGAGCTGTTCACCTCTCTCTCTGCGCGTGGGTGGGGGTCGTGGGTGGGGGTGGGCCCCGAGAAGCCCCACTTGGTCCTTGGCCTCCTGGCTCTGCATCCGGGGAGGGCGGCAACAGCTCGATGAAAATGGAGCCAAGAGGAAAAGCACGGAGACCAGATGATTCTAGTCCAAGTTCCACTACTGTCAGCTAGTGAGCTTGCACCCATCGCGTCCCTGGACTGTTTTTCCTGTTCTATAAAAGACGGAATCAGGACTTCCCATCGTGGTGCAGCGGAAACAAATCCAACTAGGAACCGTGAGGTTGTGGGTTTGACCCCTGGCCTCGCTCAGTGGGTTAAGGATCCGGCATTGCCATGAGCTGTGGTGTAGGTTGCAGCTGTGGTGTAGGTTGCAGATGCGGCTCAGATCCCGCGTTGTTGTGCCTGTAGTGTAGGCCGGCAGCTGTAGCTCCGATTCGACCCCTAGCCTGGGAACCTCCACATGCTGCGGATACAGCCCTAAAACGACAAAAGAAAAAAAAAAGAGAAGAAGAAGAAGGAGAAGGAGAAGGAGAAGGAGAAGGAGAAGGAGAAGGAGAAGGAGAAGGAGAAGGAGAAGGAGAAGGAGAAGGAGAAGGAGAAGGAGAAGGAGAAGGAGAAGGAGAAGGAGAAGGAGAAGGAGAAGAAGAAGAAGAAGAAGAAGAAGAAGAAGAAGAAGAAGAAGAAGAAGAAGGAATCAGAGACTCTTTCAGGCCCTAGTGTTCTATGAGCTGGACTCCCAGGATGTGGAGACCTGAAGCAGCCACGCACAAGGATAAAGCCCCAAGGTCACTGCGCTGTCCCTGCTTCCTCCCACCAAGCTCACCTGCCACCCTGCCCCATCTTGTTGGTGGCAAATTTCCAGTTCCAGCCCCAGGGTCCCATCCTCCTTTTACTGTCACCCCAGGAAGAAAAGAGCAGGACCTGGCTGTGATCCGTACCTGCCCGCCCACCACCACATGTCTGGATGCAGATGGAGCAGAAACTCCAGGTTCCTATCAAAAGTGTGCAGACCGTGGATCGCCAGAGCTGCCGGGGTCCCTGGGGGTCATCTGATCCTTCTATTCCTCTCAAAAATGTTTATCCTCAGATGAATGGATAAACAAAACGTGGTCTGTCCATAAAATGGAATATCGTTCAGCTTTAAAAAGGAAGGAAGGGGCGTTCCTGTTGTGGCTCGGCGGGTTAAGAACCCTGCTAGTATCCAGGAGGATGCTGGTTCGATCACTGGTCTCGCTTGGTGGGTTACCGATCTGGCGCTGCTGTTAAGTTGTGGTGCAGGATCCCATGTGACTGTGGCTGTGGCTGAGGTCGGCAGCTGCAGCTCTGATTCCAGCCTTAGCCTTAGCCTGGGAGCTTCTAAATGGCACAAGTGCAGCCCTAACAAGCCAAAAAAAAAAAAGGGAGGAAATTCTGACACAGGCTCCAATGTGCATGAACCTGGAAGATATCATGCTGAGTGAAATGAGCCAGGAACAGAAGGACCCAGAGGAAACTATCGGCTTATGCGGGGGAGGCCTGCCTACAAGAGGCAGGTCGCAGAGAGGGCGGCAGAAGACTGGTGTCCGGTCTGGAGGGGGTGGTGATTGGGACCGGGTCAGGGTTTATGTGGGAAAATGGCACTTTTAGGGAAGGACGGTGATGGTTACACAAAGTGACAGCGTTAGTGCGGCTGTGACACACACGTCCATTGGGTCAGACGGTTGTTTCACATGTATTTTACCTCTATGATCTCTGTAAACGGAGCCTGTTGCACAGATCAGGGCTCCGAGGCCCAGCCCGCTGTCGCAGGTGGCCGAGGGGGCAGGGTGGCAGGTGATGTGAATGCCCGGCCCTGGGAGCGAGCCCTGGGCTGCGAAGGCTGGGTGGGGACACCGCCTCCCGCCCATCTTTCCAGCACTTTCCCAGCACCTGCTGATCCCGGACTCAGCTCATCCCGCGGTGAGTGGCGGGAAGGCCTCCGACCTCCGCCAGCGGGCTGACCGCGCAGCCACCACCTTCAGGTACTCGGTCTGCCAGGGAGCACGGGGCGCGGGAGGGTCACTGCCACCACCTTCGGGTGCTGGTCCCACAGGGGGCTGTGGGTGTGACCGTCATTGCTGTTACCTTCGGGCCGGGGGCAGGCGGGGCGGGACCAGTGGGCCCAGCGCCCCGCAGCTCCGCACGTGTCTCCCCGGGTCCCCGCTGCAGCCCGGATGGGAAACCAGACTATTTGCGCCTTGCAGACTCTGCCCGTCGCCTTGACCTGGGCGTCCCTTCAATGCGGTCCAGGCCGTTGCAGGCCAAGGGGACGGGCAGAGTCTGCAAGGGCGCAAACAATCCGGTTCCCCATGAGGACGAGCATCCAGGCTCCAGTGGGCAGGTCCTTGAGCTCCTCAGACACCTGCCCCCCGCCCCAGCAATGTCCTGTGTCCCACCCGCAGCCCCTGCCCCTGCCCCCACCCTACACCTCCTCTGACTTCCAGGCACAAGGATGGGAACACACAGCTTCTCCACTGTCACCCCACTGGGGCAGCGCTTCCCTGCTCAGCGCAGGCACCTGAGCCAGTCACCCCGCCGCTGAGCGTTCTCAGTGGTGGCAGCGTAGACACGGCCTGGGCCACCTTAAACTCTCATAAGTACCATGGAGCGCTTTCACTTTGGTAGGCAGCCATCACCGCCATCCATCCCCGGAATTTTTTCTCTTTCCAAACTGAGTCTGTCCACATTAAGGACTCACTCCCCTCTCCCCTCCCTCCACACAAATCCACACACGCATGCGAAGTTGCCATTCTTCCTGTCTCTGAATCCGGCAGCTCATGTCAGTGGAATCGTACAGAATTCATCCTTCTGTGCCTGGTTTATTTCACTGAGCGGAGTGTCCTCAAGATTCATCCTTGTGGCAGATCTCAGAATTACATCTTGAGTTTGTTTTTTTTTCTAGCGCAAAATGGTGACGATTTCTAACTCTCCAGAAAGAATCAGAAGATACGTAAAACTATCACAGAGCAGGCACTCAGTAAGTGAAAGGTATTATTCTGCATTTATCACCATTATCATCAGATATGGAGAGAGTCTGCAGGCAAAATGGAAAGTGTCAGTGGACAAAAAATGTCACCTGCCCTTCCAGTCAACAAGGAATGTTGCCACTGTGACAGGTCAGCCACTGCAGCGTCCCCAGGCCCTGAGGGGATTCAGGATGGAGAAAAACAGGATATGGCCTTCGGTAGTTAAGATGCATATCAGGAATTCCTTTGTGGCTCAGTGGGTTAAGGATCCGCTGTTGTCACTTCAGCGGTGCAGCTTCACTCCCAGGCCTGGGAAGTTCCACAGCTGTGGATGCAGGCAAAAAGGAAGAAACGAAGAAAGAAAGAAAGAAAGCAAAACACAAACAGTAAAGAAGACTGACAAACTTGACTACTTTCAAGTCAAAAACTACTCAAGGTCAGAGTGACCAGATTGAAATTCGTAAGCCGAACCCCAGACACAGGAGAAGATATTTGCTGAGCATAGAACCAGGAAAGGATTGATCTCCTGACTGATCGGAAAAAGAAAACTTATGCTGTAGACGGTCAGTGTATTTACCTCCTAAGGAAAATGGGGGAGGAGGGGGGGTTTGAGGTGGGGATGAGCTGAAATTTATTTGTGTAAAAAAAGACCTCTGAAGCAATTATAGCAAAATGTCAATATCGGAATTCCCGTCGTGGCTCAGCGGTTAAGGAATCCGACTAGGAACCATGAGGTTGTGGGTTCAGTTGCCCTGGCCTCACTCAGCGGGCTAAGGATCTGGCGTTGCCATGAGCTGTGGTGTAAGTTGCAGATATGGCTTGGATCCCAAGTCGCTGTGGCTGTGGTGTAGGCCAGAACTTCCATATGCTGTGGGTGCAGCCACCCCCCAAAAAAGGTAATATCTGTTTAATCTCAGGTGTGATTATATCGGTGTCTGCCGTATTGTCTTCTCTGTGTTTACCACGTATTGGGAGAGGATGGGAGTTCCCGCTATGGCCCGGCGTGTTAAGCGTCATCTCTAGAGCAGGTTCGATCCCCAGCCCAGCACAGTGGTTTAGGGATCTGGTGTTCTCGCAGTGGCATAGGTCGTACTTGCAGCTTCGATCTGATCCCTGGCCTGGAAACTGCATATACAGCAGGGTGGCAAAAAAAAAAAAAAAAAATAAGGCAGATCACTGTTCTACAGCAGAAATTGGCCCAACATTCTAAATCAACTGTACTTTAAAAAATGAAGGAAAAAAAGAATATAGGAGGTGCTGAGGAGGGAAAATAAGTAAAGAAAGGGCAACTTTAGGGAAGATAGAAATTAACGTTTGAGCGTCTTTCCCATTAAGCTGTCTTTATAAGTGGACTGTCCATATCCCATTTTCGATCATAACTGAATGCCCCAAATGCATATACAGGCGCAAAGGTGCTAGAATGTATGTCATTGCGAGGTTCAAACAACAGAATCAATCAAACCAAGTGCGGCGTAAGGAAATCAGCAGGTGGATAATTAGTAACCATGTCGCAAAAGCTCCGGGCCCAGGGACCGTGATGGTGCCAGCTGCTGCTGGAAGAGCCAGCCTTGGAGCTCCCGGGGCTGCAGTCGGAGCTTGCAACTTGCAGCTTGAATCTGATCCCTGGCCTGGAAACTGCACATACAGCCGAGAACCCACAGGGCGGAGGGTGGGAGGGGCCGCAGCCACACCTGCACCCAATAGCGCTCACACCACCCATCCATCAGTGATGGGAGCGGGTGCCGAGCAGGCCGGGATCCGCAGGCCTCCCGCCCCCCTGAGGTTCAGGCCGGGCCTGTGGCCTGGGAGGAACCCCGTGTCCCCAGAGAGGCCACACCCACCTGCCCAGACCTCAGCACGAAGACTGCAAGCACGCCTGGTCTCCTCAGGAAGAGACCCCCTAATGCTGGTAGGGAAGAAACGTTGCCTGCTTGTTTGTTTGGTGGTTTGGCTGCTTTTCCTTTGCTTTTTGGGGGGCAGAAGAAGCTGGGGAGCAGGCAGGGAGCCAGCTGCTGACCCTGACCTAGCTGGGCAGCTCTCCTGTCCCCATCACCTGCCGTGGGCCCACCCCGCCGGGACCCAGCCCCGCTCCTGCTGGGACGCTGTGGGACTGGGGGGCCCCTGCTCGGAGGCAGTGAGGAGCCGGCCACAAGCTGGGGGCTATCAGGGTGCCTCTGCTGCCTCCCGAGTGCCCCGGGCCACCTCGAGGGCCAGCTGGGTCCAGGCCCCCAGGCCCCCCAGGCCCCTGGCAGCTCTCAAGCCCGGCCTGGGGCAGCGGCTCCTCTCCACGCGGGTGAGCTGGCTGGCTGGCTGGGCTCCCAGGCATCACACCCGAGCCGGGAGGGGCGGGAACTCATCCTTCGCTGTGGCTGTTCCCGGGCCTGGGGCTCCGGGCTGGGGAGGCGGAAGCCTGCCCGGTAACCACAGCCACCGCACCCCCGACCTAGCCTTGGCCTGGTGCTGACAGGCCCGCCTTGGCCTTTCCGGGCGGGGGCCCCACGGCAGGATGTCCTGCGACAGGCAGCTTCCAGGCCGCGCGACCCCCCAGTCACACACGGCCCTGCGCTCAGAAGGGCCTGCGCTTCGCTCCAGCCCCGCTTGCTGTCACCCCCTTGAAACCGTCCTGATTTGAACAGAGGCCCTGTCCTCACTCTGGGGGTGGTGGCAGCACACTCACCGATGGCCAGCTGGGGGCCCGGCAGACACGGGGAGAGGAGGCGTGCGATGGAAGTAGATTGGGGGCGACCCCAGCTCCTGTCCCGCACCGCCCTCCTGTGTGTCTCGCTCCCGAATGCCCGCGGCACCTGCTGGGACCAGGGCCTAGCAGCGTGTGGGGCAGCCGAGCCTGGGGGACAAGGAACCGGCACCCCTGCCTCTGTGTCCCTGTGTGTGAAGTGTCTCAAATCCCTGTGTCTTAGAAACAAAGATGCGCCTCCTTCTGGTTTCCAGCATCAGCCAGTCAGAGGAAACCAGCCTCTTCCTCAGCGTAGCAGATGCAGGCGGTGGTGGCTCCAAGCAGCCACGCTACCTCCACGAGACCGCGGACGGGGTGTGGCTGGCGGTGCGCTGAGGACCGAGGTCCACGTTATACTCCTGAGGAGGCCTGGCTGGTGACCCCGCTCTCTGGGGTGGGGGTCCCGATCGCCTCGCTTTGGGGAGAAAACTGGGCTCGGTGTTCATTCCTGGGCCTTACAAACAAGGGCCTTGATGACCGGCATGGGGGGGCACGGGGGGGGGGCAGGGGGGAGAAGGAAGGAATGGAAATTGGCCTAGGGAACCCAGAATCTGCCGCTTTCATAAACCTGACGATGCCTTGGCTCATTCTTGGGCAAACACAAAAAGACTGGGAAAGCAGCGCTTTAGAGCAAATACAAGATTGGGGAAATCTACTCCATTTTCTGAAAATCCACCCAGTTCTGTGAAAATCCACCCCATTCTACGAGCCTTGGTCTGGGGGGGCGAGGCCTGTGCCTGGTCGACTCAGAGCTGTGGCGTAAACTGGAGAGTCGAAAAGGACTTAGGAGTGACGGAGATCTGACTATAAACCCTCAACAAGGGGAAAGTACCGACCACAGGCCATCCATATGGGGAAAGTGAGACCCAGAGAGGGAAAACACTGGCTCGGGCCACTTCTCCCATCACGTTATCACCATAAGCCACCCACATGCTCGGCCGCCACTTAATCCATCCCAATTTGTCTGCATTTGCCACGTTTCCCGAGACAGCCGTCGCAGGACACTGGCACCTGGGTGCAGTGTTAAGTGTCAGCTGCATAGGGATTGGGGTCACTCTGTCCCTCAGCCGAGATGCCTCCCGGAGCTGGTGACGTCCAGGACAGGGGATCCCGAAGCTCTTGGCTGAAGGGGAGATTTGAGAGCGGAGGAGGGCATTGCACACGGGCTGTTGACATGTAAATGGTTCGCAGAGCTGAGACCAGACGCGTGGATATCAAATACATTTCCAGGATCAAGAAAGCCTGTTGTAAACCCGCTCCTTTGTAATTCACAGCGTTGCTCTTGAGCCACAATCACTCGGAGATGCTGAGATAAGCAGTTTACGTGGAGCAGAAGCAGAGAGCGTTGCTGAGAACCACATCCAAAGGGCCAGAATCAAAGTCAGAAGATGCTGATTGAGTCTAAATGCATTAAGTATCCCATTTTACAAGGGTTGGCCTCCAGCCCTCTGGATAGAACAATCCCCGTTTTATTTTTAAAGATCCTGCAGGAAGACTCCCCTCTGCCAACCCCAAAGAAGTCTCAGACCCTTTGGCCCCCGGCCTGTGCCTCAGGATTAACTATCAAGAAGCATTATCTCAGATCTTTGCCTGGTACTAACGCATCTGCATCACGTAAAAGAGATGGAAAGACAGCTGATCTCTGCGCTGGAGCGGGTGGTGTCTCACCCGCAGCCGGAAAACCCCAGGCGGGAGCTTGATTTCTCAGGCTAGCGTCCCAGTTACTTTGTTTCCATCAGAGCTCATGTCTCTGAGTCTTCCCCACGCTCCTGAGGCCCCGATGGCGGGACGAGGGCTGCGGGAGAAGGAGGGGGCTCCGCGGTCACGTTGTCCCTTCTGACATCGCCTCCCCGTTGAGGGGACCCGGAACCCAAATTCCACGAGCAGTAAATACAAGGCGGTCCAGGGTGGAAAAAATGCAAGTTTGACCCTACGGAGGACAAGTATCCTGGAGACAGTTATTAGTGGCAGGGCGATAAAGTGTTTGGAAACAGCAAACACGGACCAAGACCTCAGGGGGATGAAGAAAGGCCAACAAATTATATGTGAGCTCGTAACTGGATCCAGGGAGCAACCGCTCGGAGCGCAGCCGTTGCGAAGCGCATAGTTGAGGTACCGAGTCATGGGCCAGGAAGTGGGCTGTCTCCCCGGAGCCCCGAGACCACAGGCTGGCCCTCGGGTGGAGGGGATGGATAGGGACCCCGAGACGGTGAGGGAGCAGGGGCCGGACTGCAGAATTCCCGCAGAGCTCCTGCAAGTGGGGACAGGCCAGCCAGGCCCGGCCCCGGAGGCCGGGAGGTCTGCTTGGCGGGGAGGTCACTGTGCAGACCCTGGGGTCAGTGGGACCGCTGACTCAGTGGCTCTTCTAAGCGCGTTGGAGGCCAGCCAGCATCACAACCCGGGTGGAGGGAGCGGGGTCTGCCGGGCCCCCTGGGAGCCTGGGGTGTGCTCTGCGGGCGGGAAGGGCATTTCTCAGCCTCTCCAGACAGTGCTGCCTGCCACCATCAGAGGCTGCACTTGGGCAGGGACTGGGCCTCTGTCCCCACATCAGGCCACGGAGACCCAGGACCCCGTGAGAGACTGCCCTCCCCCACACCCCCGGACCTGATCTTTTTTAATTTTCCTGGGCTCTGTGGTCCGCCCGCGTGGTCACACCAAGCTGGGGAAGAGCTGCCGGCAGGGGGCGCGGCAGGGGGGACAGGAAGGAGCGCCTGGACCCGGTGGGTGGGTACTGGGTGGCCGCGCGGGGGCCGAGGTTTGAGTGGCGCAGGGCCTGGGCCTGAATGATGCACGCTTGTCTTCCACGCTTTCTGCCAACGTGTACTGATCCCCTGAGCTAGACCCTCAGTGCAAAAATGAGGCGCCAACAGGATGGGGACGTGAAACAGGGGAGATGGAAACAGATGCTCGGGGTGACAGGCGCGGACGCTCTGGGTGATGAGCGGGTGACTGAGGCATAAAATGAGAGCAGGTCCAGGGGTGGGAGTGGCCACTCAGGCCCACAGTGAAGACGTGACAGAGGCAAACGCGGGCTTCCACTGGCAGAGGGAAGGCGGTCTGGCCCCGCAGGAAGGGGTGAGCGCAGCTCTGCACAGAGTGAGGTGTAAGGTGGAGGCTGCATTCACTCTGCCCGGCTTTGAGGCTGTGTGACCTCAGGCAAGCAGCTTAACATCTCTGTGTCTGTTTCTTCATCTATTAATAGAAAAGAAAATGCTACCTACCCCTAGGGTCATCCTGAGGATGACGGGTGTTCCCAAAGCCTTAGAACCGTGTCCCACACAGAGAAAAATTCAGTGTGACGGTGGCGCTGGGAGATGCCAGCTGGGGGCAGGCCAGAAGGAGTGGGGGCAGAGCGAGGCCCTGGATTGTTTGCAGACCAAGTTGAGAAATAGCTTTCTACCTCTAAATGTATAGATTTCTCAGTATATTATTTCTGCTCATGATATTTAAAATCATCTTGCCATTGGACAAACTACAAAACTAAAATTAAAACACACTGTTTTTATAGTGCAATCTCTCAAGGGCTGTAGGAAGCTATTGCTTCAACATGTATTTACTTGCGGCCAAAAGAATAAAAACAAATGTCAGAGTTTAATTATTTGGCTCAAAAAAAAAAACCCCATAGATGGGTGGGGCAGCTTAAGGAGAAAAAATTAAGTTCCACAAAAAAGTTGCCCCCACTGGAAGGATTAGTAAACAAAGTGAAACTTGTTGCCCTTTTAGTGTTTGTGGAATCCTTCACCTGAATGCACCGCTCCAGGGTCCTGCGAACTCCCGCCTTCTGGCCTGGGAGGGACCCCGCAGAGGCACTCGGGCCTGTGGCAGAGGACCTGGGGTCAGAGGCCCCTGCAGAACACTCAGTGCATGTCTTCCATGAGAAAGAAGACACTGCGTTTTGAACTCACGTATAACCCAGTCCCCCCCCCCCCCCGTGACTGATACACACCCACCCCCCGCGAGGCTGCGTGTCTCGGGGCGCAGGATGCAAGCATCCGCTCAGCGAGCTCTGGCCTCTGGGGGGGACTCGTCCCCTCCTCCTGGCTCTTCCCGAAGGAGCAGGAAGGCAGCGGGGGCTGGGCAGTGTCTGTTCCGTTCTCCCGCGGGACACGCCGCCTTGGGCTCGGACCGGGTTGGGCCTGGCTCTCTCCCCTCCGCTCTCCGACTCTGATGAGCCGTCCTCTCCTCCACCCTCCAGCCGGCTCCCCCTCCGCCCAACCCCAACCCCGACCGAACCCTCATCCCAGCTCCATCAGGCCTCAAGCCCAGCGTGCCTGGTTCCCAGACGGCTTCATAGCCCAGCACGCGATAATGTGGCTGCTGTGCTGGGGGCAGAGGCCTCCTTCCTGGGCTCCCTGTCCAGTGCTGGCTGGGACAAGCCAGAGGCAGCATTCCGTGGCCAGAGCCATAACCTGATGCCAGCAGGACCGCTCAAGCCAAAGCAGCCTAGGCCCCCGATCCCTTCAGACCCCTCCACCCTTACCTGAGTGCTCACGATGGGGACATGGCGAGGGGCTGGAGACCTGGGCTTCTCGGCCCCCAGGCAGGCGCCCTGCTCTGATGGCCCTGCATCCTCACCGGAGCCCGTCACCAGCCAGGGCTCCCTGAGCCCCGGAAAGCTCTGGGGATGATCACCGGCTAGGCCTCCACGCCCTGGGAGCCAAACGACGAGCTCCCAGCGGGGGGCAGTGGCCATGAGCAAGCTGGACAAAGTCTTTGGAACAGTAGGTGTCACCGAGCCCGGGGAGGCGGGGGAGACCCAGGCCAGGACGGCCACGTCTCCAGGTGGTCAACAAACGCCTACAGGGCCTCCCGCACAGCCTTTGTGAAAACCAGGAGCTGCTTCATCGGGGAGGCTTGGCGATTCTGGAGCCTCTTCAAGGGCTGCGGTTTGGAGAAGTGACTCCAGAAGCTAAGAGGGGTCCGAGCGACTAATTAGCAGGTTGCCAATTTCTAGGCAAAATGCCGGGCGCCCTGACACCTTCTCGGCGGGAAGACAGCCGACAAGGAGCCGCCTTTTGACTGCAGCAGCCGAAGTGTAAAGAGTTAAAAAGACGCTCCAAGGTCAGGAAATTCTACCCTCGATTTCAACAGCAGCTCCGCGGCCCACGCTTTCCCGCTAACCCCCGCCCCGTGGCGGGCAGCGGTCCTGCCAGAGGCCACTTGAAAGAGTGAGGCTGGCTCTGCGCGCCGAGAACCGCAAGTCTGCAAGTCCAGAGTCTTTGATGCGGTGGGACCAGACTCCCGGTCCCCCACTCCCGGTCCCCCCATCCCAGCCCAGATGACGCGCAGGGCCCGGGTCTCCCATTTCCACACTGGCCTTGACATGGCCTGTGGCGCGCAAGACCCTGGGGGCCCGCACGTCCCCCCGCACCGCCTCCTGTGGGCAGTGTCCCTCCATCAGCACCTTTTCCTGGAGGCCTGTCCTGCCTGGTGCCACCTTGTGGGCGGGGGACACAGAAATAACAGTGCTTTGCCGCCAAGGGGCTGAGTGGGAAGTGACGAGGGTGTTACCAAGTGACGAGATAGACAGACAAGGTAGGTGATGTTTGCGATGCAGGAGGCCAGGACACAGGGGCAGAGGACGGGGACACTGTGTGTGCGGCAGCCGTGGGGCCGGGGTGCAGGGGTGCCAGGCCTCCTGGTGACACGTGCTGGGAGGAAGCCTTCAGCAGCAGGGACCCATGGGCAGTAGGGAAGCGAGTCCAGGTGCGGCTGGAGCCTTGGGAGCCGGGCTGAGAGGCTGAGAGCCGGCGTCTGCGAGGAGGGGCCCCCAGAGGGCTGCCGGAGCTGGGTCGCGGGCTCGGGTCCCACCTTCCCTGGCTTTGGGGCCCCACACGAGGCACCCCAGCGGGCTGGACAGAGAGGAGATGAGTCCAGAGTGGCTGCCCGGCCCCATCCCCAGTCAGGCTGGAGCCACACCCCGGTCTCAGTGACACAGACGTGCCCCAGGTGTTCATGCACTTGTCCCCAGCATTCGCTCACTCGTCCGTTCGTTCCACAAAGTCCTGTTGAATGCCGGCCACGTGCCGGACGTCGTGTTGAATGTGCAATTACAAAGACACGCTCCTTAGCCCCGGAAGGATGTTGTACAGAGTAGTTGGACATGTAAGGAATTTAATAGCCTATCATAAAATGCCTGCAGAGTCTCCACATCCGCAAATTAATAACAAGTGGTGATTCCTGGCCATTTACATAATGTAGCTTTTCTGCAGCAGAGTCCTCAGCAAATCAGAGCCCTGCCTCTGGGGTACCAGGACCACTCACACACACACACACACACACACACACGTGCATGTGACACCACACACACATGTGCATGACACCAGATACACCACACACACATCACACACACCATACACCACGCACACCCCTCCCACACACAGTTGAGCAGTGATGGGGTTCAAGTTAGGACTCCACTCAGTCTGCCAGGCGCACGCCATGCACACCTCACTTCCGGGTTTGCTGACTTTCAACAAACACATTCCTGAGACGTTTACAGCGTCTATCGAACAGTCGGCATCAGACACACAGGTGAACGCCGATGAGCTCTTTCTGTAACAGCCGTGATCAATTCGTGATCGCTCAGACGCAGCCGTGACAGCCAGGACAGTCCTGCTCACACTCTCCAAGGTGCATTTCAGACACGTTTGCAAGATTTGCATAACCCAACACAGTGGCCAAGTTTAAAAATCACGCGCTGGCTGGGAAGTGGACCGGCCGCTTGCAGCTGTACACCCTCACCCAAGGCCTCGTCCTGGGGGCGTCTGAGTCCAGCTGATGCCATCGGCCGGCGACCCGCCACCAGCTCTGTCCTGGATGGGGGGGCGTCCACGTGACCGCCAATGCTTCCAACAACCCTGGAGCCCCGGACTCCCCTGGCGGGGAGGGGTCGCGCTTTGAGAAGTTCAGGCAGGAAGAGGCTTTGGGGCCAGTCACCCTCTTCTCTTGTCAGGGGCCAGTGTCACTGCCACCAGCTTGGCCGCAAAGGCGCCTGAACCACTCCTGCTAGACCTTTAATTGTGGAAACTGCTGCTTCTGTCCTGGACAAGCCCACACGGTTGTTTGGGTTTTTTGTTTTTTCCCTTGAAGAGTTACTGAGAAACTTAAGTAAATTAAAAAGTGATAATAACAAGGTTTGCCATGGGCTGGAATGACTTTTCACAAAGATACCCTGGCCTGAAGGAGTCTAAGCAGCTGCTAGAATCTTTCCTATGTCTTAGAAATTTTTGCGTTCTATTTCCAGCTATGGAAATCCCATCAGTCTGTGCTGGGCTTCTGTACGGCCCAGGACCCCTCACCCAGCTGCCAGGACTTGGGGCTCTGCTGCATTAAAGCCCCAAAGCTCTTTGACTTCATCCAAGGAGGCCCAGGTGGCTGGTCCAGCAACTTGTCCAGATCCACCAAGCTCTGAAACTCTGTCTTGTCTGCTCCGTCAGGGGGCCTCCAAGGTGCAAGTTCTAGCTACTCTGCTTGGCTTCTTGGTTTTACCTCCTCGTCTTCTGTCATCTGTCCCCGTTTGGCTTCCGTGCCCTGCCCTCTCCCGGTACCCCGCCCTCTCCAATCTGATGGGTGTGTCAGACCCGCAGTCAGGCTGGTCTTCAGGACCAACTGGCCTGTTGGCAGTGGCTTGTGTCTGGTCTGCAGGGCACAGAAGTCCCTCAGCTGCTGCCTTCAGCTTCCAGAAGCCGACCCAGCTCCTCCGTCTCATTCACGTCCCCAGCCCTTTGGCGGGACCCTTGTGGCGGCTCTCACATCACCGCGGGGGAAAAAGGCTGCTGCCTTGTTTGGAGCTCTGGGAAGTACCGCATGCTCCACTCCCCTCCCGGTCCTTTTCGTGTCCCGTGTCCCTTTGGGTGCGTGACGCTACCTGTGGATGCTCGTCCGACAGTGTTCTATAGAAATCCCGGCGCTGCACAGACACCATGAAGCTGGTCCCCACGGTAACCTGCAGGCTGATCTCCTTTGCCGGAGCAGCTTTCCCACGAGGTTGCATTGCAGCTGAGGCACAGAGACCATTCATTGGTTAAATCAGTGGCTTTTGAGGAGCCACGATGAGTCAGGTACTTTTCGAAATGCTGGAGGTTCAACAGGACCCAGACAGAGGAAGCCTCTGCATTAGAGCTTCCATTTTAGGGCGGAAGAGATAAGGGACCTGAAGCCAGATAAGCCCCGGGTGATGAGTGAAATCTAAGGTGCAGGTGAGACGTGTCACAGCTCGCGTAGGCGTTGGTGGGGACGGACTCTCCCAGGCCATGGCATTTGCCCTGAGACCTCAAGGGTGAACCTCAAGGGAGACCAGGACCCTCTGAGGAGCAGGGCCAGGCGGGCCAGGCAGACGGGACAGCCACTGTGGGCACAGGAGAGAAAGGGACGGTTAAGGGCTGGGAGAGGTGGCGCGTGTGGTGGGGTGGCGCCTGCTAGGGGACAGGGCTGCTGGGGCCGCTGCTCATCCTGAGATGGTGGGGCTTACAAAGGACAGGGCACCTGCTCGGTCCACCCTGCAGAGCTGGGCAGGTGCACTCCTGGCCCTGCATCTCCTCCCTCCTGCTGGACCCGGCTGGTCCTGGCCCGCACCATCTCTGCCTGGAGGGGGCCCGTCGTTGTTGGCTCCTGGAAATACCTGCTGAAAGAGGACAGCGGCGTTCATGCGGCCCGGGCCTCGGCCATGGGCCGGGGGTGGCCTCTGCCAGACTGGGGTCGACTCAAGTAACTGCCTGTCGGAAGCCCTGTCCTCTGTGACGGCCCCTGAAGGACGCACTGCTTAGTGGGTGACTCATCTACAGTTGCAGGTTCAAGTGTCTTGAGTATGTATTTGTGCAGGTGGTGATATGTATACGTATATATATATATTTTTTTTTTCACCCTGCCTGTGGCTTGTGGAAGTTCCCAGGCCAGGGACGGAATCTACACCACAGCAGTGACCCCAGTGGCTGCAATGATGATGCTGGATCCTTAACCCACGGAGCCACAAGGGAACTCCAGGTGGTGAATTTTATAAACCAAGTTTGTTAACTGTAAGCAATTAAATATGTAAGTAAATAAATTTCTAGTGCTGTTTGTGGCAGATTCTCTATAGTGAGAGAGATGGACCCTGCCTGTGGCCAGCATTTCTCTCTCCCCCTCCCTCTCTCTCTCTCTCTCTCTCACACACACACACACACACACACACACACACACAGTGTGGCTGATGGGAAGAGCGTGCTCAGCACCAAATGACGCCAAACGCTCACTGGATCTCGTCCCAGAGGCCAAGGATGGTTCTCTCTAGTTCACCCGCACTCCATTCAGAGGCCACCCCGCCCCGGAGTGGCTCTGACCTTCCATCAGCCCTTGGACTCCTCAGTCCTGGTCCTTAGAAGGGACACAGGTTGGTTTCCCAGCTTTTTCTTCTATAAGTTCCAGAAAGAAACAAAAGGGATTTTCAAACTCTGAGCCAAGCAGCATCCAGAAAGAGATGTGCCTCGAACAGCGAAGGCGGCTGGCCCGGGGCCGCCCCTGCTGCCAGGACCCCGTGGGCCGTGAGCCGCTGGCGGTGGAACCGAGACCTTTTCTGAAGTGTGTGTCTGAAGACGAAGGTGAGCCACAGGAGGGGACCAAAGGCAAACAGAGCAGAGAGGACAGGCAACCTGCGCCTGGAGAGGGTGGGGACGGGGACAGGGAGGGGCTCTCTGGGCGCGACTCCACACAGGTATGGGAACACACCCCTGCAGGCCGATCCCGAGAAAGCCACCAGCCCCCAGTGTGAGGCGAGGGACACGGGCGCGGAGAGCCGTGGCACAGGCTGATGGCCGACTGTCACATGCTGGAAACCCTGGTGGCTGGAGAGAGCCCCTGGGTGGTGTTGGGGTCAGAAATCCTCGATGCCCAAGCCACCCTGTCCCTCAGCCCTCCTCCCTGTGCGGCCCAGGGGGACAGAGGTTCCCGGACACAAAGACGGGAGGGGGAGGGGCAGCAGCTTGCGGACCTGCCCAACCCCCACCCTCACCCGGAGGCTGTACGGTGACTCCAGAAGGATTACAGTTTCTTCACGGCCAACCACGGCCATGCAGTGTCCCCACGGTGCTCATCCAAAAGGCAGGAACTGGCAGAACGAGGTAGATCAACTGGAGTAAAAATTTTTTAAAAATTTAAAATAACCTGATAGAACTTTGATTGAAATCGCGCTAAATTTACACGTTCATTTGTGGAGACCGATGCCTTTGCTTAAGTCTTACAGTGGTTGGCTGAATTCCCGTCCTCTCTCTGTATGATTTTCAAAGGCTAAACTACCACCGCGTTCTCGAAATAAGTGAAGGTTGTGATTTAAAAAAATAATCAAAGAAAACAAAAGGCGGGGGCTATTTCGTCCCGTTTTATGATAAGGACCCTTAGGCTCATCTCACCCCAGAACTAAGAAATTTTATCTTCCCGAATCGTCCTCTCTCGACCTCACCACACCGCCTCGTGGGATGGATGATGAGGTCTGTGTGCACAGCTGGAGGGTCAGGGGCTCTGGGCCCTTGGACACACTGCCTCGTCTCTTCAAGCGCAATTTTTCTTAAACTTCCCCCTCGTCCTCCAGGAAAGCCCCAAGGGAGTGCTTGGAACTGAAATGACACTGGGGTGCAGATGTTTCGCCATTGAATTCACAATAGGACGGACCCCGCGTAGGTGTGTGTCGAGGGAATCCGTTCTCATGTTCGGCCGGTGGCAACGCCGGAGACACAAAGCTTCTAGAGGCAAAAGTGGCAAAAAACGCACCAAAAGTGTTCAACACATTGGCACTGTTTGGTCCAGGGTTCCACTCCAAGGAATTTATCATTATTTATTTTTTTGCTTTTTAGGGCCGCACCCACGGCATATGGAGGTTCCCAGGCTAGGGGTCTAACAGGAGCTGTAGCCACCGGCCTACACCACAGCCACAGCAACGCGGGATCTGAGCCACGTCTGCCACCTACACCACAGCTCACGGCAACACCAGATCCTTAACCCACTGAGCGAGGCCAGGGATCGAACCTGCATCCTCATGGATACTAGTCGGGTTCATTAACCACTGAGCACGATGGGGAACTCCCAGGACTTCATCTTTAGGAAGTGACTGTGAATGTGTACAAGGATTAATTATGGAGTTATTTAATGTCTGTGTTGTTTGGAAACCACCTAAACGTACAACAGAACCTTCAGATGTTTGAGGGGACGCCTTTATCCCAGCCACTGGTTTTTGGGGGCTTCTCTCGATTCTCCGGCTTCTTTCCCTGCCTCCTCCTCTTCACAGCCATTGGTGCATAAGTGGGGTGGGCCAATGCCCTCTGCTTGGAGAATCGGTTCCCTTCTCCATCGCTCTGCGCCTGGGCCAGTGGGAGGCCGGAGACCCGGTGAGTGGTCTGCTCTGTGCTCTCCCCGAGGTGGGCTCTTGTGACATCTGAAGAGAGA
This sequence comes from Catagonus wagneri, assembly GCA_004024745.2. Classification (NCBI taxonomy): domain Eukaryota; kingdom Metazoa; phylum Chordata; class Mammalia; order Artiodactyla; family Tayassuidae; genus Catagonus; species Catagonus wagneri. The sequence goes on along the minus strand of PVHT020004944.1, from coordinate 43,101,083 downwards.
CACAGAGACTTGCCTGCCCTGGACTCTTCCGGTCAGTGGCCGAGCCAGCCCCAATCTGTCACTCTCTGCGAGCTCTGGCTCCCATTCAGCCTTAATTAGGAACAGGGTGACACTGCCTCTTCAGCAGCTGTCTTCTGCCCTCTCAGTTGATGGGTAGGGAAGACGGGTGCTACTCACCGGTCTCTCTCAAACGCCCTCAAGAACCTTTAGTAGACTATCATGTCACCATTAAAGCTGGTATTGAAAAGTACTTACGATGAAAATGGTCACATTTTGAAAGCAAAAGAGTCCATTATAAAATAGTATATAAAGCATAGTTGAGGAGTTCCCGTCGTGGCGCAACAGAAACGAATCCGACTAGGAACCATGAGGTTGCAGGTTCGATCCCTGGCCTCGCTCAGTGGGTTAAGGATCCGGCGTTGCCGTGAGCTGTGGTGTAGGTCGCAGACTCAGCTCTGGTCTGATATTGCTGTGGCTGTGGCATAGGCCGGCAGGTGTAGCTCCAGTTGGACCTCTAGCCTGGGAACCTCCATATGCCTGGGGTGTGGACTTAAATAGCAAAATAAAGAAAGCAAGAGGAGTTCCCGTTGTGACTCAGTGGTTAACGAATCCGACTAGAAACCATGAGGTTGCGGGTTCGATTCCTGGCCTTGCTCAGTGGGTTAAGGATCGAGCGTTGCCGTGAGCTGTGGTGTAGGTTGCAGATGCGGCTCGGATCCCGTGTTGCTGTGGCTGTGGCGAAGGCCGGGGGCTACAGCTCCTGTTAGACCCCTAGCCTGGGAACCTCCATATGCCGCGGGTGCGGCCCAAATAAGGCAAAAAGAAAAAAAAAAGAAAGAAAGAAAACTTAGTTGAGAAAACTGGAGAATACCCTTATATTGTATTTTCTTTCTGATACTGCATTCTCTCAAGTTTTAAAACAAGTTTGTGCAGTTGTTAAAAATACGTAAATCTATATAACACATGACTGCTCCAGAAGCCCCCCTCTAGGCCATCATCATGCCTTCCTCGGAGCCCCTACACCTGCTCTAGGACTGTTAATGTTTATGTGGATGGTCCTTTTCTACTCAACTGCAAGCTCCCCGGGGCCAGGGGCTTTTTTCTCATCCTTGTGACCATACCTACCAGCAGGGTGTTCGCTTATCAGCTGGTGCTCAACTCGTGTTTGTCCCATGTATTTGTGAGCACAGGATAAGGTTCCTATACCTAAAGGATGGTGTCAAGGGAAACGGCGAGCAGCTGGCTCTTCTTCAACAGGATGAAATAAAGGGAGGGGTGCTGGAAGCAGCTGTTTGCAATGACAAGAGATACTATCCTCCGGATGGGGCTGGGAGGGAAGGCTGGCCCTGCTCTGCAAACGATAAGACCAGAAAGCCAGTCATCTACGCAGAGCAGGGTCGTGTGCCTCCACCTGAAGGCGGGAGATGGGGGTGGAGGGGGTGGCCTGGTGACATGCAGTCCTATGCTTTCTTGCTCATCTCATTGGCACAGCCCCATCTTTGGCCGGCAGGTGCCACCTCTTACACACTGTGAGCAAGTGTTTCTGGGTGGAACCCTTCGATCTGTGACCCCCTCACCGCTCACTGTGAGCGTCGTGGTCTCAGGGCTGAAGAAGGGCAGCTGAAGCTGGACACCGTCCATCCTGACAGAACCTGCCACGCAGCACATCGGAGCACCTCGTCTGCTCCACAGACTGGCCGCCAGCAGGGCCCTTCAGCTTGGGTCGTGAGCACGACCACTTCCTCCTCGGCATCCCTTCCGCTAACGTCACCCACCTGCACCTCTCCTCTGGGTGTGGCAGCTCTGGTCTCGCTCAGACCACGTGTTTTAGATCGCCAGCTTCTTCCTCTAGGGAGGTCACATGGCCCAGACATCGCGAGATCTTCACCCTCGCGCTCGGAGCCCCTCCCACACAGTGCTTGACTTAGTGGTGAGCACGTGACCACGGCTGGTCCAATCGAATCCATCCGGCGACGCATGGGCGGTGCAAGCTGGCTCACCTGCTCAGTCGCCGGACTGAAACTGACTTGATGCCTTCGGCTGCGGATGCTGCGTTTGTGGCGGGGCCTGCACCGAGTGAGTACGCGGGACCGGGACGGCGGTTGTTGAAAGAGCAGTATTTGGAGGTTGGTAACCACCTTTTATTGGCTTTTTGATGTTGGACTGATATAAACTGTGTATGCTTATGCTTGGTTACGCATGGTAATAATCCTAAAGTGCTGTGTGCGGGTCAGGTAAACCCGCGTGCCAGATACACAGCGTGAAAAGCCACGATGGTTTAGAGTCAGCTGCGATGATAATGTTGGGGGTCGAAGGACAACCTGAGGGAGAAGGAAAACATCGTGAGGGGCTGAGCCCCGGAGGTCGCCCGATTCATAGCGGGACTCTCAGTGCGAGTTGAACTCTGTTAATGAATGTGAAATTGCGAGACAACCGTGCTTTCTCTGAAAAATCATTTAATGCAGATCTCATGTGGTCGTTTTTGGTTTGCGTGAAGGCTATGGAAATGTACTGTTTTCTGCAAGAGAACTGGCGGGGATTCACCTGACTGGCAGGTGCTGTTACTGAACCAAACTGGGTCCCACCCTCCAGGTGCAATGAAGTCAAACTCCTGACCCTGGGTTGTCGTGAAGGAGAAGGCAGCCTTTATTGCAGGATCAGGCAAGGGAAGGTTTTTAAGGTCAGGGTGAGCGTCGGGGATGGGGGGGGCGGTGCGTGATGGGTTGGTGGACTTCTGATTGATTGGTAATTAGGTAGTCAGCAGTCAGCATGGTCAACCTGGTTCTAATTCCCCTGGGGTGTGCTTATTCCTGGTCAACTAGCTGTTAACTTCTTGGGCCTGTTGAGGGTTTAAGTCTCTGCAAAACAATACAAGGATGGCTCAGAATATTATCTGTAGCCCTTGAGGAAATAAAGGATTTTCTTTGATTTTGTTTAATGGCTAAACTGTTGTTACTTTGCATTGCATGACTGTTGTCCTTTGTTTCTGCATTTGCTCACTTCTCCTATTAAATTTGCTCCCTGGAACCTGGGGAGGACCTAGGAGGCTCAAGTTTTTCTAAAAACAAGAGGCAGGTGGAGGATGTGTTAGGGGATGGAGGGTGGGGCTAGAGGCAGTCCCAGGAAGACCCTATAAGGGTCCTCCTTGGTTACAACCCCCCCTTTTCCTTGATACTCCTCAATCTTGACAGGGAGCAGGTGCAGAACAAGAAAGGAAATAAAGTTTTGGATAGAGAGGTTAATTGTAATCTCAGCAAAGGAACTCGGTTTTAGGGAGACTCAGCTTCAGCTAAATCTTGAGGTCTGCCCCTGTGTTCTTGGGTCGTGCTCCCATCAATGACTAGAGCATATGGACTATTTCCTTTTTTTATTCTGAACAGTTTAATTGAGGTATAATTCACATACCACAGAATCCACCCATTTTATGTGTCTAGTTCAATGGTTTTTAGTATATTCACGGGTTTGTGCAGCCATCACCACTAATTCTGGAACATTTTCATCTTCCCTAAAAGAAATGCCGTACTTATTAGCACTTGTTCCCCATTTCCTCCTTACCTACTCCAGGCAACCACTAATCTACTTTCTGTTTCTATACATTTGCCCGTTCTGAACGTTTTATATAACTGGAATCAGATAATTTGCGGTCTTTCTTTCACTGGGCATAATGTTTTGAAGGTTCATCCATAGTGTAGCATTTAACAAGACTTTGTTTCTTTTTTTCTGCTGAATAATATTCTTTTATGGCTATACGACTTCGGAGTTGGTGAACTGCGGGTTGGTTTTACTTTTTGGCTCTTAGGGACAAAGTTTCTGTGAATATTCATGTACCAGTTTTGGGGTGGACATATTTCACATATATATTCATATATATTTATAAATATATAAAGACCCATTATGTTTAATATGTCCATATTTCCTGCCTCTTGGATATATAACTAGGAGTAGAACTGCTGAACCACATAATAACTCTGTGTTTAACTTTTTGAGTAACTATCAGACTGTTTTCAAAAGCAGCTGCACCATTTTACATTTCCGGTAGAACGATAGGAGGGTTCCAGGTCGCCACGTCCTCAGGAGCACTTGTTCCTGTTTATCTTTTTTATTCCAGCCATCCTGGCGGGTGTGAAGTGGTATGCTTTTGCACTTTTGATTTGCAGTTCTCACATGGTTAATGAGTTTGAGCATCTTTCATGTGCTGTTTGTATATCTATATGTATGGCTATTTGTGTATCTTCTTTGGATCCTTTGTCCAGTTTTTGTTAGGTCATTTATATATGTTTTTTTGGAGGATTTCTTTGTTTTTTTAGGGCTGCACCCAAGGCATATGGAGGTTCCCAGGCTAGGGTTTGAATTAGAGCTACAGCTGCCGGCCTACACCACAATCACGGCAATGCCAGATCCTGAACCCACTAAGCTAGGCCAGGGAGCGAACCTGAATCCTCATTGATACTAGCTGGATTTGTTTCCGCTGTGCCACAATGGGAACTCCAGTACTTATTTGTTTTTAAAGTATAATTGATTTACAGTGCTGGGCCAATTTCTGCTGTACAGTGTCTTTTTATTATTGAGGCATAAAAGTTATTTATATAGCTGAGTTCAAGTTCTCTATCAAAAATAGGATTTACAAATAATTTCTTCCAATCTTTGGGCTGTCTTTTCACTTTCTTGGTTTAATTTGCAAGAAAATTGAAAAGTTTAAAATTCTTTTTTTTTTTTTATCTTTTTATGACTGGACCTGTGGCACATGGAAGTTCGCAGGCTTGGGGTCAAATCAGAGCTGCAGCTTCCACCCATAGCAATGCTGGATTTGACCTGCACCTATGACCTACACCACAGCTTGCAGCAAAACCAGATCCTTAACCCACTGAGTAAGACCAGGGATCAAACCTGAATCCTCATGGGTACTATGGCGGGTTCTTAACATACTGAGCCACAAGGGGACTCCTAAAACTTTACAATTTTCATGCACTCCAGTTTATTTTTTTTAATTAATGAATTTTATTACAATTATAGGTGTACAACAATCATCACAACCAAATTCTATAGCATTTACATCCGAAACCCTTAGTGCATCCCCCCCCCTTGTTTCATTTGGAAACTGTAAGTGTCTAAAGTCTGTGAGTCAGTATCTGTTCTGCAAAGAAGTTCGTTGTGTCCTTTTTTTAGATTAGACATGTAAGTAGTAGCACTTGATGTTGGTGTCTCATTGTCGGACTGACTTCGCTTCACACGATATCTAGGTCCATCCATGTTGCTATAAATGATGTTATTTCATTTCTTTTAATGGCTGAGTAATGTTCCATTGTGTATATGTACCACATCTTCCCTATCCATTCCTCTGTCGATGGACATTTAGGTTGTGTCCATGACTTGGCTATTGTATGCAGTGCTGCAATGAACACTGGAGTACATGTGTCTTTTCGAGTCATGGTTTTCTCTGGTCAGATGCCCGGGAGCGGGATTGCTGGATCAAATGGTAATTCTATTTTTAGTTTTCTAAGGAATCTCTGTACTGTTTTCCACAGTGGTTGCACCAATTTACATTCCGACTAACAGTGTAATAGGTTCCTTTTTCTCCATACCCTCTCCAGCACTTACTGTTTGGAGACATTTTTTTTTCTCATCACAAGGGAAAATATTTATTTCATTTTTTCCATTACTTAATGAATTTTATTACAATGATAGGTGTACAAAAATCATCACAACACAATTTGATAGCATTTCCATCCCAAACCCTCAGTGCATCCCCATACCCCAACTTGTCTCATTTGGAAACAATAGGTTTTCCAAAGTCTGTGAGTCATAATTTGTTCTGCAAAGAAGTTCATTGTGTCCATTTTTTAGTTTCCACATGTAAGTGATAGCATTGGATGTTGCTGTCTAATTGTCTGACTGGTTTCACTTTGCATGATAATTTCTAGGTCCATCCATGTTGCTATAAATGTTGTTATTTCGTTCCTTTTAATGGCTGAGTAATATTCCATTGTGTATATGTACCACATCTTCCCTATCCACTCCTCTGTTGATGGGTGTTTAGGTGGTATGCATGACTTGGCTATTGTATAGAGTGCTGCAGTGAACACTGGAGTCCATGTGTCTTTTTGAGTCTTGGTTTCCTCTGGATAGATGCCCAGGAGTGGGATTGCTGGATCAAATGCTAATTCTATTTTTGGTTTCCTAAGGAATCTCCATACTGTTTTCCACAGTGGCTGCACCAATTTGCATTCCCACCAACAGAATAATAGGGTTCCTTTTTCTCTACACCCTCTCCAACACGTATTGTTTGTGGACTTTTTGATGATGGGCATTCTGGCTGGTGTAAGGTGTTACCTCATAGTGGTTTTGATTTGCATTTCTTTAATAACGAGTGATGTTGAACATCTTTTCATGTGTTTTTTGGCCATCTGTGTGTCTTCTTTGGAGAATTGTCTGTTTAGATCTTCTGCCCATTTTTTGATGGGGTTGTTTGTTTTTTTGGTATTGAGCTGTAGGAGGTGTTTGTAAATTTTGGAGATTAATCCCTTGTCAGTCAATTTATTTGCAAATTAATTAAGTCCCATTTGTTTATTTTTGTTTTTATTGTCATTACTCTAAGAGGGGGATCTGAGAAGATGTTGCTGTGGTTTATGTTGGAGAGTGTTTGGCCTATGTTTTCCTCTAAGAGTTTTGTGGTATCTGTTCTTATATCTAGACCTTTAATCCATTTTGAGTTTATTTTTGTGTATGTTATTAGAAAGTATTATTTCATCCTTTTACACTTGGCTGTCCAGTTTTCCAACACCATTTATTGAACAGTCTGTCTTTTCTCCACTTTATATTCTTGCCTGCTTTGTCATACATTAATTGACTGTAGGTGCATGGGTTTAATTCTGGGCTTTCTATCCTGTTCCACTGATCTATATTTCTGTATTTGTGCCAGTACCACATGGTTTTGATGACTGTGGCTTTGTAGTATAGTCTGAAGTCAGGGAGCCTGATTCCTCCAGCTCCATTTTTCTTTTTCAGGATATCTTTGGCTATCCTGGATCTTTTGTGCTTCCAAACAAACTTTAAGATATTTTGTTCTCGTTCTGTGAGAAATGTACTTGGTAATTTGATAGGGATTACATTGAATCTGTAGATTGCCTTGGGTATTATAGTCATAATGATAATATTGACTCTTCCAGTCCAAGAGCATGGTATATCTTTCCATCTGTTTGTGTCACCCTTCATTTCCTTCATCAGTGTCTTATAATTTTCAGAGTACAGGTCTTTTGTCTCTTTAGGTAGATTTGTTCCTGAGTATTTGATTCTTTTCGATGCGATGGTAAATGGGATTTCTTCCCTAATTTCTCTTTCTGATCTTTTGTTGCCAATATATAGAAAGGCAGTTGATTTCTGTGTATTAATTTTGTATCTTGAGACTTTGCCAAATTCATTGATGAGCAGTTGTCTGGTAGAATCTTTAGGATCCTGTAGGTATAGTAGTATCATGTCATCTGCAAATAGTGGTAGTTTTACGTCTTCCTTTCCAATTTGGATTCCTTTTATTTCTTTTACTTCTCTGATGGCTGTGGCTAGGACTTCCAAACCTATGCTGAATAGTAGTGGTGAGAGTGGACATCCCTGTCTTGTTCCTGATCTCAGCGGGAATTCTTTCAGCTTTTCACCATTGAGAATGATGTGAGCTCTGGGTTTGTCATAGATGGCCTTTATTATGTTGATGTAGGTTCCCTCTGTGCCCATTTTCTGAAGGGTTTTTGTCAGAAATGGGTGTTGGATTTTGTCAAAGGCTTTTTTTGCGTCTGTTGAGAGGATCATATGGTTTTTATTCTTCAGTTTGTTAATAGGGTGTGTCACATTGCTTGCTTTGCAGATATTGAAGAATCCTTGCATCCCAGGGATAAATCCCACTTGATCATGTTGTATAATCTTTTTAATGTATTGTTGGATTAGGTTGGCTAGTATTTTGTTGAGAATTTTTGCATCTATGTACATGAATGAGATTGGCCTGTAATTCTCTTTTTTTGTGGTATCTTTGTCTGGTTTTGGTATCAGAGTGATGGTGGCCTCATTGAATACATTTGGGAGTATCCCTTCCTCTGCAATTTTTGGAATACTTTCAGAAGGATAGGTGTTAGCTCTTCTCTAAATGTTTGATAGAATTTGCCTGTGAAGCCATCTGGTCCTGGACTTTTGTTTGTTGGAAGTTTTTTCTTCACAGTTTCAATATCAGAACTTGTGATTGGTTCATTCATCTTTTCTATTTAGTCTTGGTTTAGTCTTGGAAGATTGTACTTTTCTAAGAATTTGTCCATTTCTCGTAGGTTTTCCATTTGATTGGTGTAGAGTTGCATGTAGTAGTCTCTTATGATCCTCTATTTCTGTGATGTCTGTTGTTACGTCTCCTTTTTCATCTTTCATTTCATTGATTTGAGTTTTTTTTCTTGATAAGTCTGGCTAAGAGTTTATCAATTTTGTCGATCTTTTCAAAGAACAAGCTTTTAGTTTCATTGATTTTTTCTATGGTTTTCTTCATTTTCATTTCATTGATTTCTGCTCTGATCTTTTATAATTTGTTTTGTTCTACTAACTTTACGTCTTGTTTGTTCTTCCTTCTCTAGCTCCTTTAGATGTAAAGTGAGGTTGCTTATTTGAGCTTTTTCTTGTTTTCTGAGGTAGGCTTGTATTGCTATAAACTTTACTCTTAGAACTGCTTTTGCTGCAATGCATAGATTTTGGAGTGTTGTATCTTTGTTGTCATTTGCTTGTAGCTGTTTTTTAATTGCCTCTTTGATTTCTTCAGTGATCCATTGGTTGTTTAGTAGCATGTTGTTTAGTTTCCATGTGTTTGTATTTTTTGCCATTTTTTTCTTGTTGATTTCCAGTCATATAGCGTTGTGGTCAGAAAAGATGCTTAATATGATTTCAATTTTCTTAGTTACCGACGCTTGATTTGTAGCCCAGGATGTGATCAGTCTTAGAGAATGTTCCATGTGCACTTGAAAAGAATGTGTATTCTGTTGCTTTTGGATGGAATGTCCTATAAATATTAAGTCCATCCTGTCTAATGATTCATTCAGGGCCTGTGTTTCCTTATTGATTTTCTGTCTGGATGATCTCTCCACTGCTTTAAGTGGGGTGTTAAAAGTCCCCCACTGTTATTGTGTTATTGTCCATTTCTCCTTTTAAGGTTGTTAGCAGTTGCCTTGTATATTGTGGTGATCCTATGTTGGGTGCATAGATATTTAAAATTGTTATATCTTCTTCTTGGATTGATCCTTTGATCATTATGTAGTGCCCTTCCTTGTCTCTTAAAATGTTCTTCATTTTAAAGTCTCTTTTGTCTGATATGAGTATTGCTACTCCGGCTTTCTTTTGATGCCCATTTGCATGGAATATTTTCTTCCATCCTCTCACTTTCAATTTGTATGTGTCCCTAGAAGTGAAGTGGGTCTCTTGAAGACAGCATATATATGGGTCTTTATTTTGTATCCATTCAGCTAGACTGTTTTTTGATTGGAGCATTTAGTCCATTAACATTTAAGGTAATCATTGATATGTATGTTCTTACTGCCATTTTACTAACTGTTTTGGATTTCTGTTGCTCTTTTTTCTTCCCTTACTCTCTTGTTGTCCCCTCTTGTGGTTTGATGACTATCTTTAATGTTGCATTTTAGTTGACTTGTTTGTGTATCAATTGTACATTTTTGGTTTGTAGTTACCCTGAAGTTTTGATACAGTAGTCTGTATATAAATGAGATTGTTTTAAGTTGTTGGTTTCTTAATTGCAAATGCGCCTCCAGTGTCCTGCCTTTCTGCTTTCTTCTCAGGATTTCTGATTTTGGTAGCATAATTGTGCATGGATGATTTTGTATCTTCACTGTATGTATGCCTTTACTGGTGAGCCTTGTCGTTTGTGGCATTATTGTTTCTGGTTGCAGCCTTTTCTTTTCTGCCTTGAGAAGTTCCTTTAGTATTTGTTGTAAAGCTGGGTTAGTGTTGCAGAAATCGCTTAGTTTTTGCTAAGTTGTAAAGCTTTTGATTTTTTCCTTCAAATCTGAATGAGAGCCTTGCTGGGTAAAGTAATCTTGGCTGGAGGTTTTTTCCTTTCATCACATTAAGTATATCATGCCACTCCCTCCTGGCCTGCAGGGGTTCAGCTGAAAAGTCTGCCGATAACCTTATCAGGGTTCCCTTGTATGTTACTTGTTTCTTTTCCCTAGCTGCTTTCAGTATTTTCTCTTTGTCTTTAATTTTGGTCATTTTGATTAATATGTGTCTTGGGGTGTTCCTCCTTGGGTTTATTTTATATGGTACCCCTTGCACTTTCCTGGATTTGAGTGAGTGATTCCTTTCCTATGTTAGGGAAGTTTTTGGCTATTATCTCTTCAAATATTTTTTCTGTTCCCTTCTCTCTCTCTTTTCCCTCTGGCACCCCTATAATAGCGATGTTGGTGGATTTAACATTATCCCAGAGTTCTCTGAGACTCTGCTCATTTCCTTTCAATCTTTTATCTCTTTTCTGTTCACATTAGTGATTTCCACTAATCTGTCCTCCACCTTGCTTATTCTTTCTTCTGCCTCCTGTATTCTACTGTTGGCTGCTTCTAATGAATTTTTTATTTCCGTTATTGTATTTTGCATCTCTTCTTGCTTAATTTTTATATCTTGTATTTCTTGGCTCAGTGTTTCCTGTAAATTATCAATGTTTGCCTCCACTTCATTTCCATTGTCTTGCATGATGTCCAGCATCAACAGACTAAAGTCTTTTTCTGGGAGGCTGATAATCTCATTACTGAGCTGTTTTTCTGGTTTTTTTTCTTTCTACCTTATCTGAGTTATAGTTCTCTGTGTTTGCATTTTTATAGGTTTTTGGTTTGGTGAGCTTTTTGCAGATAATAGAGTTGTAGCCTCTTTTACTTCTGGTGTTTGCCACCGTCCCCCGCTTGGCTGAAGTTGATATGGGGAGGGGCTTGCTGTAGGCTTCCTGATGGGAGGGACTGGTGGGTGGGGCTTTGTCCCACTGCTGTGTGAGGCTTTGTCTCTGGGTGAGATTTGAGGCAGCTGTGTGCCTGAGGGGTCTTTAGGCAGCCTGTTTACTGATGGGTGGGGCTGTGATCCCACCTGGATTATTGTTTGGCCTGAGGCTTCTCCGTGCTGATGGGTGGGGCTGGATTTTCCCAAAATGGCCACCTACAAAGAAACACAGGCTGGTGTATATTCCCATGAGCTTTGCCTCCAATATCCTTCCCCCACAAAAAACAACAATCACCTCCTGTTTTCCCAGGAGATCCTCTAAAGAACTGTAGTCAGGTCCAACCCAGATTCCTATGGAACCTTTGCTTTACTCTGGGACCTAGTGAAAAGTCTGTGTGCGCCTTTCAAGAATGGGGTCCCGCTTCCCCCAGTCCCATGGAGCTCTTGCGCCCAAGCCCCACTGGCCTTCAATGCCAGATGCTCCGGGGGCTCTTTCTCCCTGTGCCAGATCCCCTGGTGTGGGGGTTTGATGTGGGGCTCAGAACTCTTAGTCCTGTCGGTGAGTCTCTGTGATACAGTTACTTTCCAGTCTGTGTGGCTTCCCACCCGGGATGCATGGGGTCGCTTATATCATGTAATCGCCTCTCCTACCTCTTGATATGGTCTCCTCTTTGTTTTCTGGAGTAAGATATCTTTTTGAAAGTTTCCAGTCCATTTGGATGAAGGCTGCTTGCCATCTGGTTGTGATTTTGTTGTTCTTAGGAGAGAGGTTGAGCTCCAGTCTTTCTGTTCCGCCATCTTAATCCCATCTCCCCAGTTTATCTCTTGTTTTTCTTTTGCCTCTTATACTTTTGTTGTCATATCTAAGAAACCTTTCCTTAACCCAGAGTCATAAAAGTTTATCACTATGTTTGTAGTTTTAGCTCTAAGATTCAAGACTATCATCCGCTTTGGGTACATTTTTGTATGAGGTACGAAGTGGACATACAATTTCATTCTTTTGTATGTGACTCTCCGAATATTCCGATTCTGATTTGTTGAAAAGGCTGTTCTTTCCAGCGTTAAATTGTTTTAGCATCCTTGTTAAAAATCAGTTGACCATAATTGCAAAGCTTTGTTTCTGGACTTTCTGTTCCATCAGTCTATATGTCTGTCCCTGTGCCAGTACTATACCGTCTTGATTATTGTAGCTTTGTAGGAAGTTTTTTGCTTTATGTTTCCTTTGTCTTTTATGTTTTATTGAAGTATAGCTGATTTATAATGTTGTGATACTTTCTGCTGTACAACAAATTGATTCCGTTACACATCCACATCCATTTTTTCCAGATTGTTTTCCCATATAGGTCATCAAAGAATACTGACTAAAGTTTCCCGTGCTACACAGCAGGTCCCTATTGGCCAGCCGTTCCATCTACCACATTATGCATATGCCAGTTCCAAACCCCCTTTCTGCCGCTCCCCCAAATCTGTTTTGGTAACCATAAATTTTTGTCAAAGTCTGCGAATCTGTTTCTGTTCTGCACATACGTTCATTTGTATCATTTTTTTAGATTCCACAATAAGTGATGTCATATGATGTTTGTCTGACTTCATATGATAGTCTCTAGTTCCATCCATGCTGTTGCAGATGGGATTATTTCTTTTTGATGGCTGAGTAATACTATGTTGAATACCTGTACCCCAGAGTCTTTATTCATTCTTCTGTCAACAGACATTCAGGTTGCTTCCATGTCTTTGCCATCGTAAACAGTGCTGCAGTGAACATGGGGGTGCATGTATCAAGTTTGAGTTTTCTCTGGATAGATGCTCAGGAGTGGGATTTCTGGATCATAGGGTAGTTCTATTTTTATTTTTTGAGGTCCTTCCATACTCTTTTCCATAGTGGTTGTATCAATTTACATTCTTACCAACAGTGGAGAAGGGTGAAGGAGGTGTATTTCCTTCACACCCTCTCTCTACCATTTACTTTTTGTAGGATTTTTTTTTTTTTTTTGATGATGGCCATCTTGACTGGTGTAAGGTGATCACTCATTGTAATTTTAATTTGCATTTCTCTAATAACTAGTGATGTTGGGCATCTTTTCATGTGCCTACTGGCTATCCATATGTTGTCTTTGGAGAAATGTCTATTTAGGTCTTCTGCCCATTTTTCTATTGGGTTGTTTTTTGTTGTTGAGTTGAATGAGCTGTTTGTATATTTTGGAGATTTAAGGCCTTGTTGTTTGCATTGTTTGCAATTATTTTCTCCCATTTTGTAGGTTGTCTTTTTTTTTTTATGGTTTCCTTTGCTGTGTGAAAGCTTATAAATTTGTTTAGGGCCCATTGGTTTATTGTTGATTTTATCTTTATTGCTTTTGGAGACTGACCTAAGAAAACATTTGTACAGTTTGTGGCAGAGAATGTTTTTGCCTACATTCTCTCCTAGGAGTTTTATGGTGTCTTGTCTTATGTTTAAGCTTTTAAGCCATTTTGCGTTTATGTTTTGTGCATGGTGTGAGGGTGTGTTCTAGTTTCATTGATTTACATTTTTCATTGATTTTACAGTTTCCCAGCACTGCTTACTAAAGAGACTGTCTTTTTCCCATTTTATACTCTTGTGGGCTTTCTTTTTTTTCCAACAAGGAGGTGTCAATTAGACATCTAGTAATTGACCTAGGTGTCTGGGTTTATTTCTGGGCTCTCTATTCTGTTCCATTACCTGTATGTCTGTTTTTTGGTGTGTGTGTGTGTGTGTGTGTGTGTGTGTGTGTGTGTGTGTGTGTGTTTTAACCAATACCACATTTTTTTGGTCTTTTTAGGGTGGCACCTGTGGCATATGGAGGTTCCCAGGCTAGGGGTCCAGTTGGAGCTATAGCCTCTGGCCTATGCCACAGCCACAGCAATGCTAGATCCAAGCTGCATCTGTGATCTGCACCACAGCTCATGGCAATGCCAGATCCTTAACCCACTGAGCAAGGCCAGGGGATTGAACCAGTGTCCTCAGGTTTGCTGGCCACTGAGCCATGATGGGATCTCCATACCACACTGTTTTGATTACTGCAGCTTTGTGATATTGCCTGAAGTTTGGGACGGTTATGCTTCCTGCTTTGTTTCTTTTTTCTCAGGATTGCTTTGACAGTTCTATACCACATCTTCTTTATGTTTTCCTCTGCCAGTGGACATTTATGTTGCTACCATGTCTTGGCTGTTGTAAGTAGTGCTGCAGTAAACATGGGGGTGCATGTATCTTATCAAATTAGGATTTTCTCTGAATATATTGAGGAATTTCCATACTGTTTTCCACAGTGGTTGTACCAACTTACATTCCCACCAACAGTGTAGGAGGGTTCCCTTTTCTCCACACCCTCTCTAACATTTATTGTTTGTAAAGTCTTTGGTGATGGCCATTCTGACTGGTGTAAGGTGATACCTCATTGTAGTTTTGATTTGAAATTCTCTAGTGATTTTGAACATGTTTTCATGTGTTTTTTGGTCATCCGTATGTTGTCTTTGGAGAAATTTAAATTTAGGTCTTCTGACCATTTTGATTTATTTCTTTGATATTGATCTGCATAAGTTGGTTGTATATTTTGTATATTAATTACCTTTTGGTTGCATTGTTGACAGATATTTTCTCCCATTCTATGGGTTGTCAATTACCTGTTGGTTGCTTTGTTGACAAATATCTTCACCCATTCTATGGGTTGTCTTTTCATTTTGTTGTGGTTTCCTTTACTGTGCAAAAGCTTTTAACTTTAATTAGGTCCCATTTGCTTATTTTTGTTTTTATTTTCATTACTGTAGGAGATGGATCTAGGATTATGGCCACCTGATTTTTGACAAGATACAGCTGCAATTAGATTAATTTTAAAAATACCTTGATTGATATATAATCCACATATCATTTAAAGTACTGCCCTTGATGGTTTTAATATACTGTAATATTGACCTTTAAATGTAGCATGTATAAAAGACAAACCAAACACTTAACCATGGAGTAAAAGAATGGAATATACATGATGCAGATATTAATCAAAAGAAAACTCGCGTAGTTATAGTAAATCAGCCAAAATAGGTTTTAAGCTAAAAGGTGTAGTTACAGATAATGAGAATCACACCATAATGATTTAAAAATTAATTTACCAAGAAGATAGAATAATCCTAAATTTGTAGTTAGCAATATGGCCTCAAAAATCTGTAAGGCAGGAACTGACCAAATCACAGTGATAAATCCAGTTAGAGCAAGACAGTTTTAATACATATCTCCAATGCAGTAAAGCAGGTTAAGCAAAAAGTAAAGTTGCACTTAACTAAAATATACTTTTTTTTTTTTTTTGGCTTTTGTCATTTTAGGGCCTCACCTGCAACATATGGACATTCCCAGGCTAGGGTCTAATTGGACCTACAGCTGCTGGCCTACACCACAGCAACAGCAATGCACGATCCGAGCCGTGTCTGCAACCTACACCACAGCTCATGGCAACACTGAATCTTTAACCCACTGAGCAAAGCCAGGGATCGAACCTGCAACCTCATGGTTCCTAGTTGGATTCATTTCTGCTGAGCCACGACAGGAACTCCTAAAACATACATTCTTAAAAAGCACATCTAACGTGTTTTCCATCTTGACTATACACAGAGCCATAAAGCAGATCTCAGTACATTTCAAAAAATTGAAATAGTACAGAATATGTACTCCGACCACATTGCCAGAAAGACACACTTGGAAGTTACCCAGCAGACTGCAGTAGATATTTTGAGTTGAATGCGGATGACAGTGAAAGTACTACGTGTGAACCTTTTTTGGATGTGATTAAAGCAGTGCTTTGAAAAAAGTTCACAGACCTAAATGCGTATCTTAGCAAAGAAAAATGCTGCACGTTAAAAATTAACGACCTAGGCAATCACCCGAGGCAGAAGAAAAAGGAGAGGAAAATAGACCTAAGGAAAGAGGAAGGAAATACTGAGTAGGGCAGGCCCCTGTGGAGGGCACTCAGCCTCAGCCCAGGGCACCTGGCTCTCAGAAGGGCACCCAGCGCGGTCCTTCTGACTTCTGCGTAGGTGAGATGGGGAGACGGACCCGGAGAGCAGCTGATCACTGCTGGTCGGTTGAACTCAAAAGATGCAGGTCCAGCAGTTTCTTACCCTGAAGGTCCATCACTACTGGCCTCCACAGGCTGGACCCAACCCTGCTTCACACACAGCTCTCTAAAGTCGAACAGAGTCACAGTTAAGATGAGCATGTAGGTGCTACCTGCCACTGCACAGTGGCCAGCAAGTCCACTGGTCACTTTTCCAGAGTGCCCCTCCTCTCCATACTCGGGGTCCCTCATCCCTCCTGGTCTGATGCTGTGACGTCACATGGTCTCTCTGTCCGCCGGCACAGTGTCCTCAAGCAGGAAGACCACGCATGACATCTGGCGCTGGGGGTGGCCTGGGTGGGTCCTCTGACCATCCAGCACATGTGTACACATCCACCTGAGCACCTGCACACGTGTGTGCTGTGGGCAGGACCATGGCAGGAACTGATCTCACCCTGCAGCTGATGACCAGTGCTGTTGTCCTTCAAGGTCGCCAGCCCGCCCCGCTGCAGCCACAGTGTCCTGACACACCTGCCCTGCCATTCCCTAGGTGTGGGCAGCACCCATCACTGACTGTGGTAAAGCTCTTTGTAAATGGGAAAATGCTGAATAAGTGTTGAGCACTGCTACTCATATTTTATCTCCATCGCTCTTAGCAAATCAGGCTAAACCTTGAGTATTAAGACAGTTTCTTTTTTTTTTTAATTTTTCCATTATAGCTGGTTTACAGTTTTCTACCAATTTTCCAACTGTACAGAATGGTGACCCGGTTACACCTACATATATAGATTCATCACAAGTGATTAGACATAGTTCCTGGTGCTATACAGCAGGATCTCTTTGCTTTTCCATCCCAAATGGAATAGTCTACTGTTAACCCTGGACTCCCATACCATCCCACTCCCTCCCCCACCCTCTTGGCAACCACAAGTTGAACACAACTTGGACTTTTCTCCAAGTCCGTGATTTTTTTTTCTGTAGAAATGTTCATTTGTGCGGTATATTAGATTCCAGATATAAGTGATATTATACGATATTTGTCTTTCTCTTTGTGACTTACTTCACTCAGTATGCGGGTCTCTAATTCCATCCATGTTGCTGCAAATGGCATTATTTTATTCTTTTTTATGGCAGAGTAGTATTCCATTGTGTATATATACCACAGCTTCTTAATCCAATTACCTGTCGATGGCCATTTGGGTTGTTTCCATGTCTTGGCTATTGTGAATAGTGCTGCAGTGAACATGTGTGTGCAAGTGTCTTTTTCAAGGGAAGTTTTGTCTGGATATATGCCCAAGAGTGGGATTGCTGGGTCATATGGTAGTTCTGTGTATAGTTTTCTAAGGTACCTCCATCCTGTTTTCCATAGTGGTTGTACCAACTTAAATTTCCCACCCACAGTGCAGGAGGGTTCCCTTTTCTCCACCCCCTGCCCCAGCATTTGTTGTTTGTGGACTTGTTAATGATGGCCATTTTGACTGGTGTGAGGTGGTATCTCATGGTAGTTTTGATTTGCATTTCTCTAATCCTCAGTGATGTTGAGCATGTTTTCATGTTCTTGTTGGCCATCTGTGTATCTTCTTTGGAGAAATGTCCTTTCAGGTCCTTTGCCCATTTTTCCATTGGGTTGTTGGCTTTTTTGCTGTTGAGTTGTGAGTTATTTGTATATTTTAGAGATTAAGCCCTTGTCAGTTGCATTATTGGACAGTATTTTCTCCCATTCTGTAAGTTGTCTTTTAGTTTTCTTTTTGGTTTCCTTTGCTCTGCAGAAGCTTGTCAGTTTGATGAGGTCCCATTGGTTTATTTTTGCTTTTATTTCTGTTGCTTTGGGAGACTGACCTGAGAAAACGTTTGTAAGGTTGATGTCAGAGGATGTTTTGCCAGTGTTCTCTTCCAGGAGTTTAATGGTGTCTTGTCTTGTATTATTTTTGTGCATGGTTTGAGAGTGTGTTCTAGTTTCATTGATTTGCCTGCAGCTGTCCAGGTTTCCCAGCAATACTTACTGAAAAGATTGTCTTTTTCCCATTTTATGTTCTTACCTCCTTTGTCAAAGATTAATTGACAATAGGTGTCTGGGTTTATTTCTGGGTTCCCTCTTCTGTTCCATTGGTCTGTATGTCTGTTTTGGTACCAGTACCAAACTGCCTTGATTACTGTGGCCCTGTGATATTGCCTAAAGTCTGGGAGAGTTATACCTCCTACTTGATTGTTGTTCCTCAGAATCGCTTTGGCGATTCTGGGTCTTTTGTGATTCCATATACATTTTTGGATTGTTTGTTCTAGTTCTGTGAAGAATGTCATGGATAATTTAATAGGGATTGCACTGAATTGGTAGGTTGGTTTGGGTAGTATGGCCATTTTTACAATATTAATTTTCCAGCCCATGAGCATGGAATATCTTTCCAGTTCTTTGTATCATCTTTGATTTCCTTGGTTAATATCTTATAGTTCTTGGCATATAAGACTTTTTATTTCATTACTTAATTTTATTACAACTATAGGTGTACAAAAATCATCACAACTCAGTTTGATAGCATTTCCGTCCAAAACCCTCAGTGCATCCCCGCACCCCCCAGATTGTCTTATTTGGAAGCCATAGGTTTTCCAAAGTCTGAGTCATTATCTGATCTGCAAAGAAGTTCACTGTGTCCTTTTTTTAGTTTTCACATGTAAGCGGTAGCATTGGATGTTGCTGTCTAATTGTCTGACTGGTTTCACTTCACATGATAATTTCTAGGTCCATCCATGTTGCTATAAATGTTGTTATTTCTTTCCTTTAATGGCTGAGTAGTATTCCATTGTGTGTATGTACCATATCTTCCCTATCCACTCCTCTGTTGATGGGTGTTTAGGTGGTATGCATGACTTGGCTATTGTATAGAGTGCTGCAGTGAACACTGGAGTCCATGTGTCTTTTTGAGTCTTGGTTTCCTCTGGATAGATGCCCAGGAGTGGGATTGCCGGATCAAATGCTAATTCTATTTTTAGTTTTCTAAGGAATCTCCATACTGTTTTCCACAGTGGTTCCACCAATTTGCATTCCCACCAACAGAGTAATAGGGTTCCTTTTTCTCCACACCCTCTCCAGCACTTATTGTTTGTAGACTTTTTGATGATGGGCATTCTGGCTGGTGTAAGGTGTTACCTCATAGTGGTTTTGATTAGCATTTCTTTAATAACGAGTGATGTTGAACATCTTTTCATGTGTTTTTTGGCCATCTGTGTGTCTTCTTTGGAGAATTGTCTGTTTAGATCTTCTGCCCATTTTTTGATGGGGTTGTTTGTTTTTTTGGTATTGAGCTGTAGGAGGTGTTTGTAAATTTTGGAGATTAATCCCTTGTCAGTCGATTCATTTACAGGTATTTTCTTACAGTCCGTGGGTTGTCTTTTCATTTTGTTTAGGGTTTCCTTTGCTGAGCAGAAACTTTTAAGTTTCATTAAGTCCCGTTTGTTTATTTTGCTTTTTCTTGTCATTACTCTGACGGGTGGATCTGAGAAGATGTTGCTGTGGTTTATGACAGAGAGTGTTTGGCCTATGTTTTCCTCTAAGATTTTTTTAGTATCTGATCTTATATCTAGACCTTTAATCCATTTTGAGTTTATCTTTGTGCATGGTGTTGGGAAGTGTTCTAGTTTCACTTTTTTATATGTGGTTGTCCAGTTTTCCCAGCACCAGTTATTAAACAGGCTGTCTTTTCTCCACTGTATATTCTTGCCTCCCTTGTCATAGATTAGTTGACTGTAGGTGCGTGGGTTTAATTCTGGGCTTCTGTCCTGTTCCACTGATCTGTATTTCTCTCTTTGTGCCAGTACCATATGTTTTTTTTTGCCTTTTTGTCATTTTACGGCCGCAGGTTTATGGCCGCACCTTCGGCATGTGGAGGTTCCCAGGCTAGGGGTCTAATCGGAGTTGTGGCCACTGGCCTGCGCTGCAGCCACAGCAACGCAGGATCCGAGCCGCGTCTGCAACCTACACCACAGCTCACGGCAACGCCAGATCCTTAACCCACTGAGCAAGGGCAGGGATCGAACCCGCAACCTCATGGTTCCTAGTCGGATTTGTTAACCACTGCGCCACGATGGGAACTCCAGTACCATATGTTTTTGATGACTGTGGCTTTGTAGTATAGTCTAAAGTCAGGGAGCCTGATTCCTCCAGCTCCATTTTTCTTTTTCAGGATGTCTTTGGCTTTTCTGGGTTTTTTGTGCTTCCAAACAAACTTTAAAATATTTTGTCCTCGTTCTGTGAAATATGTCCTTGGTAATTTGATAGGGATTGCATTGAATGTGTAGATTGCCTTGGGTAGTATAGTCATATTGATAATATTTACTCTTCCAATCCAAGAGCATGGTATGTCTTTCCATCTGTTCATGTCATCCTTGATTTCTTTGTCTTTCTTTATTGCCTTCATCTTAAAGTCTTATTTTGTCTGATATGAGTATTGCAACTCCTGCTTTCCTGTCTTGTCCATTGGCATGAAATATCTTTTCCCATCCCCTCACTTTCAGTCTATATGTCTTTTGCCCTAAGCTGAGTTTCTTGTAGACAGTGGATTGTAGGTTTTGCTTTTTTATCCAGTCTGCCACTCTGTGTCTTTTGATTGGAGCATTCAGTCCACTGACATTTAAGGTGATTATTGATAGATATGTATTTATTGCCATTTTAGACCTTGTTTTCCAGTTGATTCTATGTTTCTCTTTTCTTCCTTTTTTTGGTTGGATGGTTTCTATGTGTTTTATGCTTGAGTGCTTTTCTTCTCAGTATATGTGGACATAATGTTCCATTTTGATTTGTGGTTGCCCTGTTTTTTAAGTATTTAACACCTTCTTATATCTGCTTGCTTTAACCTGATAGCCATATAGGCTCAAACACATCATTAGAATTTTTTTTAAGTTAAAAAAGAGAAAAAAGGAGTCTGTATTTTCTTATTTTCCCTCCCCATAATGTATGATTTTGTTGTCTTTTAATTAAAAAATTTTTTAACATCTTCATGTTTAGATCTGTATGCTGGCTTATTTGAATGGTTGCTTTCCATTTGTGGTTTCCTCCATTCTGTTTCTTACATTTTAATTTTTTTTTATAGGAGGACTTTCAATATTTCTTTTAGAAAGGGTTTAGTATTGCTGTACTCTTTTAGCTTTTGTTTGTTGTAGAAATTCTTTATTTCCCCTTCTGTTTTAAATGATATTCTTGATGGGTAGAGTATTCTAGGTTGCAAATTTTTTCCTTTCAGCACTTTAGATGTATCTTGCCACTCCCTTCTGGCCTGTAGTGTTTCTGTAGAGAAATCAGCTGACAGCCTTATGGGGGATCCCTTATAATTAACACTTTGCTTTTCTCTTGCTGCCTTTAAGAACCTCTCTTTATCTTTAATTTTTGCCATTTTTAATATAATATGTCTTGGTGTGGGCCTGTTTGGGTTCAGCTTGTTTAGGGCCCTCTGTGCTTCCTGTATCTTGATGTCAGATTCCTTCAGATTTGGAAAGTTTTCAGACATAATTTCTTCAAATATGTTTTCAGTGCCCTTTTTCTTTTTCTTCTCCTTCTGGAATCCCTATTATGCGTAGATTGGGCTGCTTTATATTATCCCATAGGTCTCTTATATTGCTTTCATGTTTTTTTATTTGGTTTTCTGTCTGCTGTCCCGACTGGGTGATTTCCATTATTCTATCTTCCATGTCACTGATTCTTTCCTCTGCATTATTCAATCTGCTGTTTATTGCCTTTAGCTCAGTTTGCATCTCTGCAAATGAGTTTTCTAGCTTTTCTTGGTTCCTCCTTGTATTTTCTAGTTCCTTTCTTAGGGAATCTGCATTGCTGTTTGTGTCTTCTCTGAATTCCTTCAGCCTTAATCCTTCAAGTATTTTCACTGCCTCCCTTCTGAACTCCATTTCTGTCAGACCACAGAGGTCTGTTTCATTGATGACTGCTTTAGATGACTTCTCCTGTTCCTTTAACTGGGAATGGTTGCTGAGCTTCTTCATACTGCTTATCCTTTTCTTTTTTCTGTGAGTTTGGGGAAGCCACACTGTAGTCTTGTAAGGCTACTTCTAGGCAACAGCACCCCTTTGTATTTTTTGGTGGGGTTACTATTTATTTTTGGTGTAGGAGTTTGAATATTTGGTGTCTCTTTCTTCCGTGTGAGCAGGCTGTTTGCTCCCTGGTGCTCCGTGCATTTTTAGGAAAAAGGAAGCAATGGGTAGAGCCAGCAGTTGGTGCCTGGTCATTGGGTTCTCAACAGCAGCAAGGACCTGGAGAAAGGTGGCACTGGCTGCCCCTAGTTGCTGGGCCCTGGGAAGTGGTAATGAACTCTAGGCAGATCTACCAGCTGTCCAGAGCAATTGGCAGTAGCAGCAGCAGCAGCAGCAGCAGCAGCAGCAGGATGTGTGAGTTCCCAGGGTAGTGAGAGCCACAACAGCTAGTGTTCGATGGCAAAACCCTCCTCTGAGGTGACTGGAACTGCAGGTGGTGCCTGTTCATGGACTCCTAGTGGTTGAGGACCATGATCGTCTCTAGAGCCAGTGATAACTGTGGTGCTTTGCCCCCTCCACCTATAGACCACGCGTGAAGCGACCCGTCTCACTCAGCCCACATAGGAGGTGCTGTACCGGTTGTTTCTAGTTGCAGGGTCCTGGGAAGCGACAGAGATCAGGCATGTGGGTACTGCCCTGAGCACTCAGCAGTGGGAGCAGCAGGGCTGGTGTGTTCCCAGGAGTGCAAGAGCACCCACAGGTGGTGTTCAGTCCTGGCGCCCTCCTCTGTGGTGCCCTTGAGGTGACTGGGGCTGCAAGTGGTGTCTATTGACAGACCCCTAGTGGTAACGTGCCCTTCCCACGTCTTGAGCCGGAGAGAACTGCGGTGGTTTGCCTCTGCCCCTGTAGCCCATGCAGGGAGCACCTCGTCCTGCTTAGCCCCTACAGGATGTGCCGCAAAAGGTGTTCTTAGTTACAGGTTCCTGGCAAGGGATAAGCATCTGGACACTGCCCAGAATGTTTGGCAGTGGCAGCTGCAGGGCGGGTGTGCTCCCGGGGCAGCGAGAGCAAGGGCAGGTGGCGTTCCGTCGTAATGTCCTTCTCTGTGGTGCCCTCTGAGGTGGTTGGGGCTGCAAGTGATTTTTGTTCAGGTGTCCCCTGTGGCGGTGGGCCACGCCCTCCTCTGGAGTCAGGGATCACTGCGGTGGTTTGCTCCCACCCCCTGCAGGCCAGCAGGAAGCACCCTGTCCCACTTAGATCACACAGGAGATGCTGCACCCCCTGCTCTTAGTTGTATGGACTTGGGGAGGGACAGCAAACAAGTGTCTCCGTGCTGCCTTGAGAGTTTGGCAGTGGCAACTGAGGGTGAGTGTGTTCCCAGGGGAGTGATAGCACGGTGTCTAGTGCTTGGCAGGCTCCGTGTTGCACTTAGCCCCCTGATGCCCTTAGCCCACTCTAGATGTGCCTGGCCACCGGAAGCCTGCACAGGAAGTGCCCAATCTCCCGTATATATGAGCAAAAGACTTATGGATGGCAGAGTTCCCGTCGTGGCGCAGTGGTTAACAAATCCGATTAGGAACCATGAGGTTGTGGGTTCGATCCCTGGCCTTGCTCAGTGGGTTAAGGATCTGGCGTTGCCGTGAGCTGTGGTGTAGGTAGCAGATGCAGCTCGGATCCTGTGTTGCTGTGGCTGTGGCGTAGGCCGGCAGCTGTAGCTCCAATTAGACCCCTAGTCTGGGAACCTCCACATGCCACAGGTGTGGCCCTAAAAAAAAAAAGTGGAAAAAAAAACAGTCTTATGGATGGCTGCGCTGGAGATGCCCGGTCCACCACGGGCAAGCAAGCCGCCTCCGTGTTGCAGGCAATCTGCACCCCCAGAAGTCTGGTCCGCCGCAGTCTAGCAAGCTGCTTCCCTTTGTGGGTGGGCTGTGTCCGGAAGACACCGGGACCCCAGAGGTCTAGCAAGCGGCCTCAGGCTGCCCTCGGTTTGCGCTGGATCCGCCCGCCCTCTGGGATCCCGCCCTCTGTGCATGCTCTGTGCACGGAGCCCCTGCTCCTCTCATCGTCCCCAGCAGTGGCGCCTCGCCTCTCCTGCAGGTCTGGACTTCTCCAGGGTTCCCTCTGTCCTGGCGTTGCACTCCCCAGCCCGTAGAGTATCGCTCCCCCGCCCGTGGCGCCCTGCTCCCTAGCTCCCTGGGCTGGGTCCACACCGCCAACCCTGGCCCTCTCCCGGGGATTGACCTCCGGAGCCTGAGTCTCAGCTCCCAGCCCTGCCCGAGCGTCTCAGGCAGTGGTGTCTGTGCCGGTGCTGGTGTTCGGTGCTGGCGTGTGAGGCTCTCGCTCCGCTTTGCCGTTCTCAGTCCAGCTGCTGCATTTTCTTGGGCTTTGAGGTCCCTCCAGCTCGGCTGATCTTTCCGTCCGTTAGGTGGCTTCCCAGGGTGTGGGTTCCTTTTCTCCTTCACAGCTCCCTCCCTGGAGCGCTGGTGCCGTCCTGATTCCTTCTCTCTCTGTCTTTTTTTTTCTGTTGTCCTACCCAGTTATGTCAAGAGTTTCTTGCCCTTTTTGGAGCTTTAAGTTCTTCTGCCAGCATTCGGTCGATGTTCTGTGCAAGTCGTTTTACATGTAGATGTGTTTTTTTGATGAGTTTGTGGCAGAGGGTGAGCGCGTCTTGCTGCGCTTCTCTAAGACAGTGTCTGACTGTGCAGATGGGTCCTTGACTGTCTCAGAGACGCCTGCTGAATTTGCTTACGTCAGCCAAGCATTTCTTCAGAATTGGTAACATGCTTTAAATGGGGCACTGTCATGATTGAACTTGGTGTAAATTTAATTTTAATAATGATTTTAACACTGCCTAAATTGGAAAATAGAAGAAGGCCAAAATCTCAACACTATAGGCAATCAATCCTGTTAATATTTCATTCATTATTCTCTAGTTCTTTGTCTAGATTTTTTAAAGTGTTTACATACTCATAAGTACTTTAAGTTGGATTTTTGGAAGCTGGCGGTAAACTGTAACTACAGGGAGAATTTTTCCAAGAGGAATTGCTGTGCGTTAACAGGCTTATTCCCATCACAAGGAAAAGCATTCATAACAAAATCATTTGCTGTTCTGACTTATCCAGCTGTTGTGAAAACAGGCAGTGACCCCTCAGCATTCTTAAAGTTCCTCAGGGATTTCCTATGCTTTGATTCTTGAGCTAAACCACTTATTCTCATAATTTTTAAAGAAAGGTTACCTTTGCTGTGCAAAAGTCTGTAAGTTTGATTAGGTCCCATTGGTTTGTTTTTATTTCTACTGCCTTGGGAGACCTGAGAAAACATTTGTATTGTGATGTCAGAGGACGTTTTGCCTGTGTTCTCTTCTAGGAGTTTTATGGTGTCTTATGTTTAAGTCTTTAAGCCATTTTGAGTTCACTTTTGTGCGTGGTGTGAGGGTGTGTTCAGGTTTCACTGGTTTACATGCAGCTGTCAGAGAAAGACAAAGACTACATGACACCGCTTCTATCTGGAATCTAATATACGGCACAAATGAACCTTTCCCCAGAAAAGAAACACACTCACAGACATGGAACAGACTTGTGGTTGCCAATTGGGGGGGAGGGAGTGGGATGGATGGGGAGTTTGGGGTTCAAAGATGAAAACTGTTGCACTGGGAGTGGATAAGCAGTGAGGTCCTGCTCTACAGTGCAGGGGGCTGTATCCAGTCACTTGTGATGGAGCATGATGGAGGATAAGAATGTATATGTGTGACCAGGTCAGTCTGCTGTATAGCAGAAATTGGCTAACATTGTAAATCAGCCATACTAAAAAAAAAAAAAGGTAAGAGGGAGTTCCCATTGTGGCTCAACAGAAATGAACCCGACTAGTATCCATGAGGACGCAGGTTCAGTCCCTGGGCTCGCTTGGTGGGTTAAGGATCCGGTGTTGCCATGAGCTGTAGTGTAGGTCACAGACATGGCTGGGATCCCGTGTTGCTGTGGCAGCTACAGCTCCGATTGGACCTCCATATGTTGAAGGTACTGCCCTAAAAAGCAAAAAAAAAAAAAAAAAGAAAGAAAGAAAGTCAGAGCTGAGATGTTCCCTGAGCCCTGGAGCATCTGAGAATGCTGGATCGTGCTCGACCTTGTAGCTCTCAGGGCCTTGTGTCACTGTCCTTCGGCTTTTAATGGCAACGAAGAGTTAAATTCTGGGAGCTCCTTTGGGCGGAAGCCTGGCTGGATGCTGCTGGCAGGCAGTCCCCAGGGTTCTGAGGAATGTCACCTGTAGGTGCTCCACAAAGGGGGTGGGAAACGGTGGTGAGTGCAGGGCGCTGAGGAGCAGGGCCAAGCTTCACAGCTCGCTTGTGTTGTCCAAATGCAGGCACCACGGGGCCCTTCTGAACTCCTGGGACTAAGCAACCATTCCTGGGAATGTCTAGCTGGAGATAGGCTAGCTTATAATTTAAATTATATTTAAGTTCTCAGAAGTGGAGTTCCCACTTGGTTGCTACCGTGGCCCAGGTTCGATCCCTGGGCCGAGAATTTCACTATGCTGCAGGCACGACCAAAAAAATATTACACATTTATTATTACTTTTTCTTTTCCTATCAAGAAAGTTTCCTTAAATGTACTTAAGAGCACATACTCGCCCAGCACCTCCGCTGGGCTTGTCACTGTTCTGTGCCCTGGGAAGCCAGGTGGAATGAGCTTGGGCTTGTGACTGCTTTCGGTCCCATTGTCCCAGCTCCGCCCTTGGGGTTGGTGCTGTCCTCTGGCCGCTGGCTTTCACCATGTCCCAGGAGGCGCTTCTCACTCCCCCCAACAGCTTTGCTCTTTTCTGCTTTGATAATGTCTCACATCACTGCACTGTTTCAGTTCTTGGCATTTCTTTTTTCCTTTTTTAAAAGTTTTTTATTATTACTATTATTATTTTTGTCTTTTTGCCTTTTCCTAGGGCCTCACTTGCGGCATATGGAGGTTCCCAGGCTAGGGGTCTAACAGGAGCTGTAGCCGCCAGCCTACACCACAGCCACAGCAACGCGGGATCCGAGCCGCGTCTGCAACCTACACCACAGCTCACAGCAATGCCGGATTCTTAACCCACTGAGCAAGGCCAGGGGTTGAACCCGCAACCTCATGGTTCCTAGTCGGATTTGTTAACCACTGAGCCACGATGGGAACTCCCAAAAGCTTTTTATTTTTTTTCTATTATAGTTGATTTACAATGTTCTGCCAATTTCTGCTGTACAGCGAAGTCACCCAGTCATATAGATATCTATCTATACACACACACACACACACACACACACACACACAGTTATTTTTCTCACATTATCCTCAGTCATGCTCCATCACGAGTGACTGGATGTAGTTCCCAGTACTGTACAGCAGGACCTCATTGCTTATCCACTCCTAATGCAGTAGTTTGCATCTCCTAACCCCAAACCCTTAGTCCAGCCCACTCCCTCCCCCTCCCTCTTGGCAACCACAAGTCTGTTCTCCAAGTCCATGAGTTTCTTTATTGTGGACAGGCTCATTTGTGATGTATATTAGATTTCAGATATAAGTGATGTCATATGGTATTTGCCTTTCTCTTCTGACTCACTTCACTTAGTCTCTGGTTCATCCATGTTGCTGCAAAGGGCATTGTTTTGTTCCTGCATTTCTTTTTTTCTTGTTCTGCCTGCCTTTTTAGCTTGTCCTGTTTTAAAATGTCTGCCTGTTCATTCTTACGGCTTTCAGCTTCATCAATACCACGTGTCCTCAAATCTCACTAAGAAATACCGGTGGAGCCTCCGCAGTGAGCCTTGGTTATGTTTAAAAGCACAGTGCAGATGTGCGGTCTTCCCTTCCTCTTCCCGAGGCCCGTGCAGGTGTCCTTTTCTGCGCATTCACCCTCCTGGGAAGGAGGGGTGCTAAACGCCCAGGGGCTTGTCGGTGTCCGTACACCTGCGACAGCACCTTCTCGGACCTAACCTGTAACCGCTGGGCAGGCTGGGGTCAGTTTCTCCGAGTTCGTTTCCCGGATCAGGGTTTGCGTTTGCATCGGGCACGAGCGCCCCTTCCCTCAGCTCAGAGGCCGTGAGCAGAGGCAGCCGGTCCCGTCCTGGGAGCTCGTACCCGGCTCTTCCGTCGGCCAGCACCCCCTGGCCTTGTCCTGGGTGCAGGAGGATGCGACAGGGCACCGTGCGTCACGGCATTCAGACTGAGAAAGGATGAAGGCAGAGTGTGGCCAGTGGCGGTCCGTGAGCAGGAGGAGGGGCGGGAACGGAGGGTCAGTGCCAGCATCCAGGCGGCCGCACGGGTGGCTCACTGACTTTTCTTCACCCAGTCTCATCTGTTTTCGCTCGTGGAAATTCCTCTAGAGTCTCTGGACGGGTTGGACACGTGTCTTAGTTTGGGGGATTTTTAATCTTGTTTTTCTGCATCATCATTGGTCAATCGGGGAGAAGGAGGAAGAGACTGCTGGCAGCTGTCAAGCCTATACTTAAAGTCTTGACTTTGAAGGTGGGAAAAACCTCTGAAATAATGTCTTTCCTATTATTACCACGTGGTGATACAGCAGGCAGCAATGTTTGCAACAAAGATAGGGTTGAATTGGAAGTTCCGTTGTGGCCCAGCGGAAATGAATCCAACTAGGAACCACAAGGTTGTGGATTCGATCCCTGGCCTTGCTCAGTGGGTTAAGGATCCGGTGTTGCCGTGAGCTGTGGTGTAGGTCACAGATGGGGCTCGGATCCTGCGTTGCTGTGGCTGTGGCGAAGGCCGGAGGCTATGGCTCCAGTTAGACCCTAGCCTGGGAACCTCCATATGCTGAGAATGCGGCTCTAAAAAGCAAAAAAAAAAAAAAAAAGAAGAAAGGACAGGGTTGAATCTCAGTTCACACGTGTATCAGTGGCCGCATCTCAGCACCTCTCTTAGAACCTGCACCCGCGCACTTCTGTACATTGACAGTCCAGTCAGGACCCCTCTGCTCTGCGTGCGGCTGTGCAGTGTGTACAGCCCGCACAGCACGGGCCGCCTCAGTCAGGTGCAAATACTCTGGAAACCGTACTGGGTTTCTCGGTCGCTGCAACGAACTGCTCCCTTTGAAAGCCACTGTCACAGCAGCCTTAAGAAACCATTCAAATGAACTGCATGTGTAGTCTCTCAGAACATTGCAATACTTTTGCTTTTAATTAAGTCCCTAACCAAGTAGAGGTCACGGGAGAGGGGGAAAGGTCGCCCGGCAGAGGCCGGGCTGAGGAAGTGCCCGCCCCTGAACCTGACACCTCCAGGTGTCAGATTTGACTCGCTCACTGAGTGGATTTCCTGATACTCCGAAA
Organism: Catagonus wagneri; assembly: GCA_004024745.2. Taxonomy (NCBI): domain Eukaryota; kingdom Metazoa; phylum Chordata; class Mammalia; order Artiodactyla; family Tayassuidae; genus Catagonus; species Catagonus wagneri. The sequence goes on along the minus strand of PVHT020004944.1, from coordinate 43,071,788 downwards.
TCTGCCAGAACAGGCTAAAAAAGCCCACATAACGAAAACAAATTATTTGTTCCAAGTTCCATCAGTTTAAGGTTTTGCGTAAGTTCTTTCGGACGTGAATACTGAAATAGAAACGAGCATTCACACTCGGGGTACTGACAACGCAGTTTTTATCTCTGTGCCTCCGGCTGAAACGGGCGACGGTGCTTCCATCATTTAGAGTCCGTGAAAGTCTCGAAGTCCAGATCCAAGTCGGCAACAAGGGCATTTACGAAGTCATCAATGGAAGGACGCTTCTGGAGCATACCTGAAACAAAGAAAAGGTCAGTCAGCCTCGTTTGTCACAGATCGTCCAGACGGTCGAGGACACACATCATATCCGCTTGCTCGGGGGGCGTGCTGGCTTCGTGAAACGCGGGCCGAAAGCCTGACTACGAGGACCTTTCAAAAAGTCATGGGCAGGAGGTCCCATAGTGGCTTGGTGGAAGTGAATCTGACTGGTATCCATGAGGACACGGGTTCGATCCCTGGTCTCACTCAGTGGCTTAAAGATCTGGCGTTGCTGTGAGCTGTGGTGTAGGTCGCAGATGCAGTACAGATCTGGCATTGCCGTGGCAGTGGCTGTGATGTAGGCCGGCAGCTACAGTTCCGACTGGATCCCTAGCTTGGGAATCTCCATATGCTGCGGATGTGGCCCTAAAAAGATGGAAAAAAAAGTCATGGGCAGAGTGGGACCCTGAGCTGTTTATTTTAAAGCTCTTTTACTGTCTAATAAACACTTAGCTTAGACTTGGACCCAAATCTGTTTCCCAGAGTGTTTATTTTGCTGGTATTACAGTACACTTGGAGTGAAGTCAGAAGGCAATTTTTTAGTCTCTTTGACTAGGTCGATTCAGAATTTAGCATGTTTAATTACTTGCCAAGTTTCATTATCAAGTTCTGTATACTTTAAAATCGTTGGGGCATTAATTATTTCGCAGAAGTGCTATCGGAGGCACATTACTGGCTTTCCTCCAGACTCGTCTGTCTCAGAGGGCTCCCCGCCCTGCAGCCCGGGGTGAATGCGAAGTCGCTGAACAGGCCTGGTTCTCACATTTCCTCCTCTGGCTGCTGTGAAGCTGGGACAGGAGGTGCAGGAGAGCGCAGAGCGGCGAGGCACCTTGCCCAGCCGCTCGGGACTTCTCACTGGAGGCCGAATCTGTCTCAGAAACCAGAGACGAAGACTGACGCAGTCACGCTGGGCCTGACTGTGTTCCTGGCGGGGGCTGCTAACTCAGGGTCGCACAGCGCTCCCTCGATGTAAAACACATTCCAGCATGAGACAGTAAAAGACTGCCAGCGAACTCCGTTTCCTCTGAATCTTCAGTGCAATTCAGCTACCGTGCCTCGAGGACTTGCTGCGTATGAGGGCGCGAAGGGCACAGTCACAGAGCGAACTGTGGGGCTGGGTATCCTCGTGGGGACTTCCCCTTGACCCCTACCACAGGTCGTACAGAACCGTTGGTCCGAGATGGGCACAGACCTGACTGTAAAGGCCAGAACTGTCAGGTGTCTAAAAGAAAATATGTCTTGGTGACTTTGGGGTAAGCAGAGGTTTCTAAAGGATGTCAAAAATTAATAACCGTTAAAGAAAAACACTGATACATTAGATTCATCAGAATTGAAAGCGTCCAGCCTCGGAAGGAAACCACAGAGAAACCGACAGGCAGCCGCTGAGCAGGACGCGCTCACACAGCGTGCACCTCATGCAGGACCTGTGTCTGGAATGCAGCAAGGACTCCTTCACGCATCATAAAATAGTTTAAGAAATCAAAAATGAACGTAGGAGGTGAGCTGACCTTTCCTAAAAGATACCCAGATAAACACAGGACTAAGAGGCCCAGAGAAGACACACATCATCACGGTCACAGGGCAAAGAAAACTGAAGCCACAGCGAGACACCGGGACTCACCCAGGATGGCAGAAATCAGAGGGCTGCAAACGATGCCTGATGCTGTCCAGGCTGTGGGCGGCCCGGCCTGGTGCCCAGCAGTGGTGGGGCCTGAGGTGGCAGAGGCCTCCAGAGAAAGGCCCGGCAGTGTCTCATAAAATCCGCCCTGTGGCCCAGCCCTTCCGTCGCGGGCAGCCGCTGGGGACGCGCGGGCCTGGGCTGTGCACAAGCGCCCAGCGGCAGGAGGGGGCGTCCGTGCTGCGTCCTGCTGTGGAACAGCTGCCGGCCACAAACTGAGAACCACCCACCCGGACCCGCCGGTGCCGGGCCACACCACGTGCACGCGCCTGTTTCCTTGCTACGAGGCTCCAGGGCAGGCAGGGCGAAGCCATGGCCGAAAACCCCCACCCTGTGACCTTGGGGGTGGAGACAGCGACCCGCCGAGAACCTCCCCGTCGTGGGGAGGCTCTGCATGTGGACACGGCTTGTGTTGCTCGCGTGCGTGCCTGCATCCGAATTCATCGGGAAGGACACTAACAGCGTGGGCACTTCGCCGTGTGCAGATTTGACCCCAAAAGAGAGGTGGCTGGTATCGATCTCTCGTTAGTGCTGTGCGTGCAGAAACGGGCCGGGGGGCGGATGTCTGCAACTTGCTTTGAAAAAGTACGTGTGATGGGCGGATGGGGGAGTGGCCAGGTGGCCAGAGCGGTCCGAGCAGAGTGTTACTTGTGGGGTCTGACGGCAGGTATGTGAGTGTTGACGGTTCACTCCCCTTGCCGGGGGCCGCAGCGTTTCATGTCGAGTGTGCAGTCGCTGGGAGGACAGAGGTGAATTCAGTGGGGACAGTGAGGACTCAGGGGCCGGTCCCAGGAGAGGCTGAAAAGATGCGCAAGTCGAGGCTCAAAGTCGGACCTGGCAGGGGGCGAGGATGCTGCAGGGAAGGCACCGAGGCGGGCGGGCCGTGAGGGTCTGGCGTCTGGAGGAAGAGTGGGGAGACTCGGGGGGGCCGAGTCTGGGAACCGGGGTCACCAGGAGGGGGGGCCCAGCTTAGGTGCTGGGTGCTGTCCGCCCGTCCTTGCACCACAGCTGGCTGGGCCAGGACTGGACCCACGGTCACGGCCATGCCCAGCTGGAGAGCGGCTGTGTGGAAACACACAGGGACTGGCTCATACTGTGGACACGGAGCAGGAGCTCCAGACCCGAGCCGTCAGCCGCCCACTGGGCCCGGTGTGCTAAGAGGACCCAGGACAGTGGGTGCCCGGCTGCAAGTGGGAGAGGTGACGGCCTCCACCCTCGTTTGAGTTCCTGCTCCAACACCGCGTCTCGGGGGGCCTGACGCCTCGGTTACTGGAGGAGAATTCTGCTGCTGGGTGCTGTTTTCTCCAGGGATGAGAAAAGGCCTCTCCTCCGCAGGAACGCGGTGGCTTTGGTGATCGCGGAAGTGGCACCTTGTCTGCGACATACAGGTTTGCGCTCAGCGGAGGCGCAGGCCAGGTCTGTGCGCGCCCGCGTGCTGGCTCTGCGGGTGCAGGACGGCTGCGGGGGCTGAAGCACGGCTCTGAGCTGGAGAGCGCCCTGCTGAGACCCTCTCTTGCCGTGACACCGCGACAGCCTGTCGTTAAATGACCGCTCGCTTGCGACTGAACGCTTGCGACTGTCCGAGGGCTGAGCCCTTGATTCAGTGGCCCTCCTGGCCCTGGACGTGTTGATGTGGGCCTGACAGGCTGCGCACGTGGGGGACCTCGCGCCATCCTCGTCCTCGCGGGCGGCAGCCGCTCCGGGCCCGTCTCCAGCCACTTCTGCATCTCAGAAGAACGGCAGCTGTGCTGACAGCAGGAGAAAACATACTCATTCGGAGGAATTAATTCAGACAAAACCTGGTCAGAGGTGGATGGTCTGGTAATTCTGTGTGATGTGACGTGAAGCTAAAGGCTGGCCAAGAAGGGACTCGGGACAATGACAGTTCCGGGGCAGGAGCTCTGTTCTCCTGGTTCGCGGCTGTGGTGTCTCGCTGTGGTTACATGTGTCTGGCAGGTGTCAACATGAACTACCTTCTACACAGAGAATTAAAAACACAGTGTTTTCAGGCACTGCCCCAAGTCAGGAAAAGATTCCAAGAACTCTTTCATTTTTTTTTTTTTAAAGCTGACGAAGAGGTACCTCTGCCTTCAAGTCTTCCTGTGAGAGGGCGGTGACGAGCCGTGCAGTGGCGCAGGAGCCCCCAGAACGGCTGGAGGTGCCGAGACCACAAGCGGGTGGGGTTGCATTTCTGGAAATCACGGGGTGCAGGTGTGTGTGTGTGTGTGTGACTGACACTGCAGGATGGAACTCAGGCCGCTTCACACCTGCGAAGCTGCCAAGCAAAGCTGGGCTGGCTGCCCTCGGAGGAGCAGGGCGGTAATGGGCGGCTGCAGAATGCTGACCTCATGTGTTTTTCTCCTCATTGTACCTGAGAGGCAAATGGGCTCATAAAAACTGGGACAAGCCAGAACATTTTCGACTGCTCTGCTCAAGGGAGTGTGTTCCGTGACTGGGGGGATGGCGGCAGTTAGCCAGGGCCTGACCCAAGTTAACGATGCCGTCCAAGGAGCCTGGGGCTGACCGCTGAGGCCGCTCTCGAGCTGCGGACGCAGAGCTGGAAATCAGCACAGGGGGGGATGGCGGGGTGAAGCCAGGACTGGACAGCGGGCCGGGAGGGCCTGTGGGACCGCCACCAGCATCCCCACGAGTGACGGGCAAGCCAATGGCCATGCTCCCAGGCTGTGGTCGCTAGCGGGCCTGCAGGGTGGGAAGACAGCAGACCAGAGAGAGGCGCCGAGGGCAGCTCTCAGTGTCCTTCGGGGCTGCCTGGGCGCCCGGTTCCCAGCCCCGTGTTGAGAGCCGAGGACCCGTGGTGTTTGTGCCCCGGTTCTGTACGGTCAGCCACACTCTCCAAAGGCCCAGCTCCAGCATCAGCCTTCTGAGGTCTCCCAGCTTCCTGATGCCGCCCGGGCCGGGCTGGCCCCGTGCTCTGCTCGGGTCGTGCCTGGCTGGATCCCGGGAGACAGCGCCCGGAGCTGCGTGGGCACCTCCCTGACCCGCGCTCAGCCCTGCAGACTCAGCGGTACAGGCCCCCGGGCTCCTGGGCCCACACATGTCCGTGTTGTCAGCGGGAGCGGTCGTCAGCCCAGGGTGAGTGCAGTGCCTGTCGCGGCTTGTCCCTGTGCGACGCGGGCTGTACTGTCTGCGTGTCCGGCACGAGTTTCCTTCCCGAGCGCCGTCTGGATGCAGATGCTGTGGTGGTTTGCGAACAGGACCAACCAAGGCACCCGTATGACTGCCTCCACCAGGCGGGGGCCTCTCCTGGACCCTCCACTGAGAGCCGGGGGATGTGGTCTGGGTGCCGTTTAATTTCCAGGATGCACGGCTAATGGGGCAGCTGAAGAACTCTGAGTGGCTAAGGCCCTGGGAGAGGGGCGTGGGCTCCCCCTGGGTCGGCTGCACCCGGACGGCACTCACGCCAGGCTGTGCCACGCATGGGAGGGACGCAGGGACAAGAGGCCCTCTGCAGGCTTTCCCTATGCCCTCTCCCTCACGCTGAGCGCCTGTGTGATTTAAGGCTGGCACGTTATTAGGAAGAGACTACAGAAACCGCCGAGACCCCTATAGACGCGTACGGTCCCTCTTCTAAGTGTGGAGTTCCTGGCACAACATAGCATCGCCGTGAACCCGCCAGAAACCGGGTTCCTGGGCGCCCGCACTGGACCTGGAGCGGGGGCTGGGCGCTGGGCCCCGGGTGCTGTGAGGAGCCCGCAGCCTTGAGGGGACCAGCTCAGGGAAAACGAGACGATGGGAAGTTCTGAGCAGGACACGCGTACTGATTTTCGATTGAAACTAGAAAAGGTTTGCTTCTCAAGTGAAATAGACAGTGAAACAAAAGAGGTGTCTGTGTGGGACGGGGTTCACAGTGCTGGTTACCAGGCCCCAGGAGCCATGATGCAGCGGGAGCAGCATCTTCAAGGAGCAGTGCGTCTGGCTTGAAAGCAGCCTTCAGTCGGGGGTGTTCAGGGCCCAGAGTGGGGCACGGGCGCCGCGGAAGCCTCTGCTGGGGCGGCGATGGACGCCGGTGTTCCTATGTCAATGACAGGAGACGAGGCGGGGTGCACCCTTGCGGGAGAAGCGCTGCTTGGCGCTTAGTGACATGGGGACGCAGCTGCTTCCTGCCACACTACTGACAGCCGGCCGAGGCCCTGCTCCAGCCCCGCGTGGCCCTTGGTGGGGAGGGGCCCTGGGACCACACCTGTCCAAGCGCGTGGGCAGCAGGCGTGCTGGGGGCCTGGGGCCGGCGCTGTCCGGAGACCGGGCCCGTGATGGGTGGGCCCAGGGTCAGCTCTCGAGAAGGTGGCTGTTGGGGGGGAAGCCGTGGAGATGCTCGCTTAGGCAGGACAACAGCACCTGGGGAGGGGCTGACCGTGAGCTCCCCGAGGCGGCGGCGCTGGCAGCCGGGTGGGCTGGGTGGCCTCTGGGTCCCCTGCGCTCACTTGGCCCAGCTCAGCCGCCTGGAGTTCAGGCGTGCTTTCCCTGGAACTTGCTTTGGGGCAGAGTGGTACAAGGTCTGAGGGCAAGCGGACGGGTCACTCTGGCTCCTGGTGCCCCGGGGACCACGTGTGTGCCCACACTTTTGCGGCTGTTGTGTGGCTTCACCCTTTGTGTCTGTCGTGGCCGCTGTGCTGTCCGGCCAGATCCTTCTTCTGCTCAGTCAGTCTAAATGGGTTCTCTTTCTTTCAGGAAAACTCCCAGTTGATAAAAAGATGAGTTCACAAGTTATTCAGAGGGCGCAGGGTTGGGGGGGGAACCCCATCATTTCTGTTTGATTAAGGACCAAGTTTTAGACCTGGAGTTTGCAGCAGAAGTGGGTGGTTTGTTTTTTTCCCCCTTTTGCATTTAAAGGAGCTGTCTTCCCACGCATAAGCAAACAGGTGACACACAAGCAAGCTCCACACCAGAGCGCCTCTCTCTGGCTGCAATGGGGAAGGACGGAGAGTTCCTGGCCCAGGGGGAGGGGGCTTCACCTCGCGTGGCCCGGCCGGGTGTGAGCCAGGAGTGCGGGGGCATGGCGAGAAGCAGGGCCTGGCTCAGCAGCTTGGGGCCTCCTGAACCCGGTCCTTCGTGGTGGAATCAGGGAGCCTAGCGCCCTTCTGTCTGTGGCTTTCAAGGGTGCAGTGGAAGCTCATGCTTGGGCGTGTTCCCAGGACGGGAGGCGGGCATGGTCCCGCACCCATCAGGGCCTGGCCTTCAGATGACTCTCAGGTCTCTGAAAATCAGATGAGCGCCAAGCACACTTGCATCTCAGCGCCAGAACTCAGTTTAAATTAAGGCGCGTCAGTCAGGCTTGTGTTTATGGCCTGCGGGCATCATCTATTTAGGGACAGCGGCCCAGCTCTGTGAACCACCAGAGGAACCGCACGCGGGGCGACTGCTGTGCAGGTGAGGGTTGCGGGCTGAATGGAACGTGGCCTGGTTCAGCATTTGTAACTTAAAAGCTCAGGCTGTCCCTCCTCCTCCTCAGAGTCTCCCCAAGTTCTCCCTAGAAAGGCTCCCAAGAAGGAATAGACAGAAAGATGAAAAATTCTTTCTTTTCTAAACTACACGTCTGCTGCCTCTGAAGGCACTGGTGGTCGGCACCTGGGTTTGGTGAGGTGCCCGGTTAAGGGACACCTGGTCAAGGGTCTCCCACCAGTCACTTAGCTGCCTGAGACTCACTTCTGCTGGAGGCAGCAGAGGCAGGCTGGTGGAGGCAGGCGTCGAATTGGAAGCTCACGGAGGTGGCCTGTCCTGTGCCCTGCTTGAGTGCGGTAAGGGTCAGGTGTAGTCAGCACCCTGGAGGACGCTGCCTGGCTGGTGACCGTAACCAGCAGGTCCACGGTCAGGAGGTAGAAGATGAGGCTACTTATTTTGTTAGCACAGGGTGAATTTCAAGACGCTGCTCTGTGATTGAGTATTTAGGATATTATCACTAAACTCGAAGACGCAAGCTAATGACCCAGCCAAGGGATCACGGCTTGCTTTTTGCTTTTTCTGGCTTTCATCCCATCTGCCTTTTATTAGATGGCTGTCTATCTGCTGAGAGAGGGAAACAGAAGAGTTAAGTCGAGTCCGTCTGTTTGCCACCTGTTAGGCAGCCGTGATCAAAGGTCTATTGGGAAGAGATCGCCAGAGTGACGGAAAGTGCTGGAGACAACGGCCTGGTTACGCGGGACTCAAAGACACGGCACTGAGAGAGCCACTGCCCTGCACATGTGCAAATGGTAAAAACGGTCAATTTTATGTCACTACGCCTGAGAAAAAAGAAGGAACCAGAAGCCCTGAGACGGAGCCTGTGGCTTGTGTCCCCTGCACCTCTGTCTGCTTCCAAACGTGAGGACGCGGCACCCACGGCTGGAGACCAGCCTGTTCCACCACCACCCTCGGCTCCACGAACCCAGCCTAATGGTTCATGGCTGTTTTTTATGCTGAAATAATTACACGTGCCAGACTCGGCTCAGACTGATGAAGAATCCGAGGACAGAGGCTGGCCTGGCAGCCTGAAGAGTCTCAAGCAAACTTTATGAGAAGAGGCCCTCGCTGCAGACCTGCCTCTCCCGAGCCCCGGGCCACTGGCTCGTCTGCCTGCACTTTGAAGTCTCCCTCGGCCGCGGCCGCGCCTGCCCCCGCCTCCGGCTCCGGGCAGATCCGGTTTCTTGCATCAGAGCCAGGCCAGCGCCAGAAAGTGAAATTCCTCTCCTGCTTTGAACTGGAAGACACTCGCCCCCTCGGCTGCGTTAACTCCTGTCGCTGTTCGGATGGGGCTTGTGCCGGCGAGCCCCTCCCGCGCGGGCAAAGCCCCGGGCTTCGCGCCCGATAGAAGCCGATCCAGCAGGATGGCCCGCGGACGTGCTCTGGTTACACGTTCGTTTATTTTAATTTCATAACGATTTAATAATTGCATTTACCACTTAGATCTCTGGGTTACCAAACATTTGGGCGTTTGAAGTTCCAGGTCTTCCTTAAACAAACACACCCACACATCAAACAGGTACACACCTCCTAAAACCTCAGCACGTTTACTGAACGGAGGCTGCGTCCGGAGGGCTGTCAGCTCGTTCAGAGGCCGCGCTGGGTCATCAGGCAAACCAGACAAAGATGAGGGGCTCTGCTGACCCGGCTGTCGTTCTGGGCGGCCGTTTACCTCTGGTGCTGAACGTGTGTCCTAGTCCTGGAGCCACCAAACGCACAGTCTGCTTCCCTGACACGCTTTTCTCACTTCTTCCTGGGACGCGTGCGGAAGCGCTGAGACACCGGCCTGCCTGCGCTCTGCCCTCTGGCCCAGCAGACCCCGTGCACCTAAGACCACCTTCCACTCCGAGGCTACTGACAACCTGTTGGTGCTGGTTAGACCTGCCTCTGTCTGTCCCCTGACCTCCTGCCTGGAGAAGGCAACACCCTTCTGGGAGCATCAGTGTCCATGGCAGCAGTCACCAAAGTGATCAAAGGCGGGGGCGGTGGGGACAGGGGGACATGTGTGCAGCTATCTACAAAGTGAAAGCTGGAATAACCTGGAAAAGAAGTTTAAGAGGTCACCGCTCCACCCAGGACAGGTAGGAGCGCCTGGATTTGAGTCCCTGTTTCTGCCACTTGCCACAGGGTGACCTTGGACCGGTGAGAGAATTAAACGAGCGAACGCAGGCAGTGTGGTTAGCACGGCACCTGCCATGTCCAGAACACCCAGCAAAGGGCGGCACAGTAGTTCTTGTCACAGTTCTCAGTTTTGCTGCCTTTTTTTTTTTGTCTTTTGTCCACGGAGGTTCCCAGGCTAGGGGTCTAATCAGAGCTACAGCTGCCAGCCTCTACACCACAGCCACAGCAACACAGGATCCGAGCCGTGTCTGCGACTTACACCACAACGCACGGCAACACCAGATCCTTAACCCACTGAGCAAGGCCAGGGATTGAACCTGCAACCTCACGGTTCCTAGTTGGATTCGTTAACCACTGAGCCACGACGAGAACTCCTCCCCTGAGTTTTAAACTACTTTTCTCCTTACTGGAAAAGCAATATATACTCTCACTGTAACCTAGACATCAATTTCAGTTCCTCATCTAAAATCTGCTGGGAAGTCTCTACGGCTAGGATCTTACCCTTTGTCGGGGCCCTTAAATGTCAGTTCCTCGGTGTGCCCGGCCCCAGCCCTGAGATGCTCGTGGCTCCTAATTTCCTTGGCCCTGAAGCTACACGTGTTTCGCGAGCTCTGAGGAAGTGACGGCTGCTCCTCTACCTGCTTTCAGCCTGTTGCTGACGGCACGCATTTGTAACCATGAGTCAGGGACATCATCCGTGACGACCGACTTCAAAGAACACGTGCTGTTCCCATTAAGCAATCGGGAGAACTGTCTACACTGCTGTTACAAAGCTGTGCACACTGACACGATCACACGCCGACACGATCACACCCCGACACGATGTGGAAACAGAACTGCTGGTGTGTCTCAAAGAGTCTCCTACGGATGTTTATCTGGGAAAAAAAGGCTGTGGCACCTCAGTGAAGTCAGGCTCCAAGGACACCCTCCCAGATGCTGCTCAGGGAGCAGCAGGCAGAGGGGCACCCTGCCGCTGTTGAGAGACACGGCCCACAGGAGTGCGCGCCCACAGTCCTGGAGGGGACAGGTGCCGGCTTCGAGGCCGTGCAGTCAGTCTGACGGTGCTGCTAAACGGCTGTGGTGCTGAGGGACCGACAGCCTCTCTGGGCCTTACTTCCATTTCTGTGAAGAGGTCACCCCAGACCAGCACAGGCGCGGCGCGTTAAGGGGTCCGTGGACACCCACACCCAGTGGACTGTCCCCACACCTTTTTGCGGGAGTGAGTCTCCTTCTGTCCTAAAGCAGATGATCTGGAATCGTGAGGGCGGGAACTCGGTTGTCGTGGGTTCCCAGGAGGGGCTGCACCGACCACCAGTGAGCCCGTGGCCAGGACAGGCACTGGATGTGACAAAAAGTGCCTAAAACATAATGTAGCACATGGTCAGCAGGTTAAAAGTTAAAATTCTGGTTTAGGTTACTTTCCTAAAGACATTTACTTCATCCTGATTCCTGGCAAAAATTACCTTTGTTGAATTATTCACTGCAACAGTGACGATAACTTGCGGGGGGTGGGGGATCCCAGGACAGGAGAGGTTTCGGGGCTCAGCTGGCAGAAGAGATGTCGCTTCCTGCACAAGGTGGGCTGCCTTCTATGGGGGGGAAGAGGTTGACGTGCAAGTGGTCCCATCACCATACACCCCAAACCCGCTCCAGCACAAGAATGCAGTAACCATGGTAACTGATTACCACTGGACCAGAGAACAATGTGACCATAGGAGCTACTCACTCCTGGGTCCCAAAGTCCCTTCACTGAGAAGGTGAATTCTGTCCTCGCTGCAGGAGGCTGTCTCTCACATCTCCCCCTCCTCCGGTGTCTCTGAACGCCTGGCCTCGTCCCGCTCCCTGCATCACCACCACGTCACCTGTCTGTGCAAGTCCAACCTTTCCCATTTAGAAGCTGAGAGCATGTGATGCGCTCCTGGAAGGGCGGGGCCTCGGGGCTGCACCCTCAGCTCATGCCCGTGCCCTGGTGCAGAGAACTGGGGTGCCAGGTGGAAGGGCTGAAGCCCGGGAGTCCCAAAGTCCCCCAGCCAGGTGCCCAGGCGCAGTGGTGCGTCCTGAAGGGGCTCCTCTGTGTGCCCCCTGCCAGGCGCTACGCCGCTCGTCTGAGCGTAGGATCTATATGGTTCTTACTTACTTTTGTGTCCCCAAAGTGCCAGGTTAGCATGCAGTAGTTCATAAGTACTTGCTAAGTTTAAATGAAGTAACTTCATCTATAACTAACATAAAGCTTTTTTCGTTCAATCCCATTATTCACTGGTCACTAACGAAAGGACACATAATAATACACCGTAACGCGGGCCGGCGCTCTGGAGGTGGGGTGTCGGAGGGTGCCTGGCCTGATGGCCCCACGCTGGGTGGTGGGAGGAGCAGGATGGGGCATGAGGGGCCACGGCCAGACCTCTGCCTGGAGCTGGTCTGCTTTAATTGAGCCCCGAGGGGACTCCCTCCCACAGCAAGCCTCACGCCAGGTGCTGTAAGTCCAGCGGAGAAGGCACCTCTGCCCGCCCCCCATGGACAGAGTGGTCAGAGTGTTCCCCACGGTCAGGTCCACGTCTTAACTGACCTCACTGACCGACCAGACCGACCGGTCCTGCATCAGGTGAACTGTCAGCACCAGGAAGGGTGTGTTTGACTACACGCTGTAGGACGCGTGTCGTGTAGGAAACACACGGCTTCTAGAGGAAAAGCTGTCAGAGGGCGCGGGGCAGCCCAGGGGGCAAGTGGATGCTTGGAAGCGTGTCCTCCTCCCGATGAAGGGAGGGGCCGTGATCAGAGGGGCTGTGGTGGGTGGGCGCGGGGGACAAAGGCCAAGCCTGCTGTCAGACACCTGTGTACACGCGGGGACAGGAGTCAGGGCGGCGGTGACTGAACTGCTGTTGTGTTACAGACATCTTTGCTGGTGGGGGGGGCACTGCATTATAAATGTCCCATCACAAAAAATATTCGGGCCCACCAAGATCTTGGGAAAAAAATTCAGAATATCCCTCTTCATCCATTATTTATTCATAGACAGGTTGCTTTCATATCTTGGCAATTATAAATGCTGCTGCTGTGGACACTGGGGTGCATGGACCTTTTCAAAGAGTTTTCATGTCTTCTGAATACAGGCTCAGCAGTGGGACCGCTGGGTCATGTGGTAGTTCCATTTTCAGTTTTTCAAGGAACCTCCGTATACGGCTTTCCACTGCGCCGGCACCAGTGTACCTGCCCCCGAGTAGGGCAGGAGGGTGCTCTTTTCTCCACACCCTCTCCAGCGTTTGTTTTTTGTAGACTTTTTGATGATGCCCATTCTGAGCAGTGTGAGATGGTAACTTGTTGTTGCTTTTATTTGCATTTCCTTAATAATTAGTGATGTCTAACATCTTTTCACGTGCCTTTCAGCTATCGGCCTACAGATAGATGGCCTACCATCTTTAGAAAAATGTTCATTCAGGTCATCTGCCCTTTATTTGACCGCATTATTTTTTTTTTGACATTGGGTTGTATGAGTTGTTTATATATTTTGGATATTAACTCTTTGTCGGTCACATTATTTGCAAATAGTTCCTGGCGTTCTGTCGGTTATCTTTTTGTTTTGATGATGGTTTCCTTTGCTGTGCAAATCTTTCAGTTAATGTAATTTTGCTTTTATTTCTTTTGCCTTAGAAGACATCCAAAAAAATATTGCTAAGGAGTTCCCATCGTGGCTCAGTGGTAATGAACCGGACTATTCTCCATGAGGATGAAGGTTTGACCCCTGGCCTCACTCAGTGGGTTAAAGACCCGGCATTGCCATGCATGAGCTGTGGTGTAGGTTACAGACCTGGCTCACGATCCTGTGTTGCTGTGGCTGTGGTATAGGCTGGCAGCTGCAATTCCACTAGCCTGTGAACCTCCATATGCAGTGGCTGCAGCTCTAAAAAGACAAAAAAAAAAAAAAAAGAAAAGCCACAATTTATGTCTCCTCTATGAGTTTTATGGTGTCACGTGTTTTATTTAGGCCTTTAAAGCATTTAGAACTTACTTTGGTATGTGATGTGAGGGGACATCCTGACGATAGTGTTTTAAGTGCAGATGTCAAGCTTTCCCAGCACTACTTGCTGACGAGACTGCTCTCTCTGTTGTATATTCTTGCTGTCCTTGTCACAGGTTAAGTGACCACAGGTGGTGTGGGTTTATTTCTGGGCTCCCCATTCTGTCCCAATGCTCTGTTTCTGTCTTTGTGCCAACACCACACTGTTTTGATCACCGTAGCTCTGTAGTATTGTCTGAAGTTTGGAAGGATTTATTCCTCCAGCTTTGTTCTTTTTTCTCAGGATTGCTTTGGCAATTCTGGGTCTTTTGTGATTCCATAAAATTTAGGATGATTTGGAGTTCCTGTCACAGTGCAGCAGAAACAAATCAGACTAGGAACCATGAGGTTGCGGGTTTGATCCCTGGCCTTGCTCAGTGGGTTAAGGATCCGGCGTTGCCCTGAGCTGTGGTGTAGGTTGCAGATGCGGCTTGGATACTCCATTGCTGTGGCTGTGGTGCAGACTGGCAGCTATAACTCCAATTAGACCCCTAGCCTGGGAACCTCCATATGCCATGGGTGCGGCCCTAAAAGGATAAAAGACAAAAAAATTTAGGATGATCTGTTTCAGTTCTGTGAAAAATGTCATGGGTGTTTTCATAGGTATTGCATTAAGTCTGTAGATTGCTTTGGGTGGTATGAACGTTTTAACACTATTAATTCTTGCAATCTAAGAGCCAAGGGTATCTTTCCATTTCTTTGAATCATCTTAAATTCCCTTCATCAGTGTTGTACAGTTTTCGGAGTGTAGGTCTCTCACCTCCTGAGTGAGGCCAGGGATCGAACCTGCATCCTTATGGATACTCATCAGATTCGTTTCTGCTGAGCCATGACAGGAACTCCTGCTGGAAGCTTTTTAAAATTGCAAATTCAGTTTCACTCCTAGTGATCAGTCTGTTCAAATTGTTTTTTCTTCATTCACTCTTGGCAACCTATATGCCTCTAGAAATTTGTCCTTTTTTTTCCCTAGGTAGTCCAATTTGTTGGGATATAATTGTTCATGGTATTATAGTTTTTCCTATCTCTCTGGTATTGGTTGTTGTTTTTTCTACTTCATTTCTTATTTTGTTTGGGTCCTCTCTTCTTCTCGGTGAGCTTTGCTAGAGGTCTGTCAGTTTCATCTTTCAAAATAAAAAAAAAAACAAACACCAGCTCTTGGTTTTATTGATCTTTTAATTGTTTTGTGGTTATTTCCTCTCGGTCTTTATTACTTCCTCCTTGTGCTGACTGTAGGCTGTGTTCTTCTTTTATAACCCCTTTAGGCGGCAGGTTGGGTTATTACCGTGTTTCTTGAGGAAGGCCTGTGTCCCGCGAACCCCTCTCAAGAACACCCAGCTTTACTGGCCCACAGACCCTGGGGAGCTGGATTCCACGGTCATGCGTCTCGAGGTGTTTTCTGTTTTCTCGTTTGACTTCTACTAGCATGTGGTTTGCGCTCCATACGTTTGTGCTTTTTCTCATTTTTTTTCCTTCTGTAACTGCTTTCTGGTTTCATACAGTTGAGGTTGTAAAAAAATGCTTGATATAATTCCTGGCCTCTTAAATTTTGGGGAATTGTTTTGTGTCTTAGCATGTGATCTCTTCTGGAGATTGTTTCATATGTACTTGAGAAGAATGTGTATTCCAATCTTGGATGTGATGTCCAGTAGTTAAGTCCAGTGAGTCGGCCAAATTTGTGTCGAAAAGCTGTCCACTGATATAAGCGGGGTGTGAAAGTCCCCTACTATTACTGTATTGCTGATTTCTCTCTTTATGTCTGTTGGTATTTATTTGCTTTATATATTTAGGTGTTAATCTGTATTGAGCACATATACCTTAATGCGTATAATACCCTCTTCTTGTACTGATCCCCTTTATCATGATACACTGCCTTTATTTTTGTCTTTTGTTATAGCCTTTGTTTTAAAGTCTATTTTGTCTAAATGGTGCTATGCCCACTTTCTTGTTCTGTTTGCATAAAAGACCTTTTTTCATCCCTTCATCTGCAATGTGTTTCCTTAGTTCTGAAGTGAGACTCTTGGAGGCAGCCTGTCTTTTGACTAGAGCATTTAGTCCATTGACATTTAAAGTAATTTTCATACTTACTCCCATTTTATTCCTTGTTTTCTGGTTGTTCTGTAGTTATTTTGCTTCTTTTTGTTTCTGCCTTTACAGTTTGATGAGTTTCTTTAGTAGTAAGCTTGTTTTCCTTTCTCTGTAGGTTTTGTGTGTCTACTGTTGTTCTCACTTGTGATCACCACAGGGTTCATAAATGTTGCTCTACAATACCTAGTTGTTTGAAACTGATAGTTATTTAAGTTAATGTGCATCTGAACCGTCTACATTTTTTATTCTTCTCCCCATTTTGCGATTTTGATGTCATGCTTTCACATTTCATGTTTATCTCAACTTCACTGTAGTTATAGTCACTTTTACAATTTTTTTGTCTTTAATCTTTTTGTTAGCTTATTTGAGTGGTTGCTCCTCAGTTCTTTATACCTGCCTTTCCTATCTGAATTTTTTCTTTCCTATAAATTCTGTTCTTTTCCATTTAGAGAAGACCCTTTAATATTTCTTTTGGGTAGGTTTAGTATTGATGAATTCTTAGTTTTCGCCTGAGAAGTTCTTAATCTCGCTTTCTATTCTAAATGATCACCTTGCTGGGTAGAGCATCCTAGGTTGCAGGCCTTTCCTTGTAGGACTTTGACTGTGTCATGCCACTCCAATCTGACCTGCCAGGTTTCTGCAGAGAAACAGCTGATAGTCTTATGGGAATTTCCTTGTATATGACTCTTGTTCTTTTCTTGCTGCTGTCAGAATTCTCTGACATTTGCCATTTTAATTATGGTACAGCTTTGTGTGGGTCCTTTTAGGTTCATCTTCTTTGAGACCCTCTGTGCTCCCTATACCTGGATATCAGTTTCATTCTTCAGGCTTGGGGAGTTTTCAGTCATAACTTCCTCTGTAGAATTTAGGTGAAAATTACCTGGTGTGGTACCTGAACGGGTGTTCCTACAAGGGAGTCCCTGCACAGACTGTGTGTGTCGAATGCCTTTAGTGGGAGAGTTGGGTTTGATGTGGACAGAAGTTCCGTCTTTTCTCAGGAACCCTCTGTGCTCCCTGCAGCCCTTGCCTTGGTGGATGGAGGGACTGAGCTGACACCACGTAAAAGCCAGCATCTCCCTCCTGTGCAGGGGCCATCACACCATCGGGGGTGAGGTCTGATCCCAAGTTGCTGCAGCAGAAGACCTGGAGGCTGGGCCTGGGCTGGCTCTGTTCTAAGTGTGTGTTTTCCCTTCTCCCTGCACCAGAACCCTTGCCCCAGAAGCGGGTGCTACTGCAGCAGGAGGTAGCCTGTGTAGGCTGTTGGCACATGTCAGCTGCAGAGAGCGGTCCGAGCTGGCGCCTAAGCACTGCCTGTTCAGTGCCCGTGGTTGTTCCCTCGCTCTGCTCAGACACAGTCTTGCTGAAAGTTCCCGCTGTCCCTCGCAGTCACTGCCCCCAGCGTCTGCTGCCCCTGCCTTGGCATCAGCACCTGAGCTTTGTCCTGGTGGTGGCAGCCCTAGATCCCGTGCCGCGCTGTGTCATGGAGTAAGTGGGGCTGGGGCGTTTGCTTGGCGGGGGCGTGTGTCAAGATGGCCACAGGAGACCTGGCAGGCGGCAGCAGGGCCTTCAGTCTGGTCTCTCCTGTGTGTCTCGGGGCTCCTCTGCCCTGCGTGGGGCCCCAGGAGGAGCAGTGCTGTCTGTGTCTCACCGCTTACTCCCCAGAGCTGGTCTCTGCCCATAAAGTCTTCCTTTCCCCCAGAGTCCGCTTCTCGGGGTGCAGGTCCAGCCCTGCTTCCTTCCTTTCCTTCCTGTCTGATCACAGCCTTGGTTGTACAGGAGTCTTTCTGCCAGTTTCCAATGAGACTCGTGCCACATGCAGATGTAGTTTTCACAAGTTCCTTAGTGGGGGGCAGCTTCATGCCCTCTACGCCGCCGTCCTGACTGGTCCCCCATCGTCAGGTCTGTGATGGCACAGGAAGCGCGTGGCCTGTAACACTGACGTATGCATTCAGTGGATGACCCTGATGGTTGGGCACAGGAGGACCCGCTCACAGCTTAGAGAGACCACCAGCCCGCACTAAAATGACGTGTTCAGTTGTGTCAGAGTGAAGCGCTCCGTGAAGAAGAGACAAAGCGGGGGGAGGAGAGAGTGTGGGGGACCCTCGTGTCCAAGAGCAGATGCGGACGGCCTGCATTCATGAACTTGGGCAGCCCATCAAAAGTTACCAGCAATTTACACACAACGGCATGGTTTTGCTTGGCATGCTTGCGGTTTTAAATCCTCTTCAAATATTCAATATCTGAGTGAGCAGTGGCACTCGTGAGCCCCAGTGCGTGGCCTCTGTACACATCTGGACCCCCGCCCCATGCGCCAGGGGACAGGCACTGGCTAAGCAGGCAGAAGCCGCCACTCTCCTTGAAAATCCCCCTCAGGCGGAGCTTAGGAGGCCGACTCAGGGATGAGCGCCAGAGTGTAGCTGCAGAGGCTCCCACAGCCCGAGGCCGTCAGCTTTGCCTCCTGATGGGCCTTGAGGGGACTGGCAGCCTGCGTGCGCAGATGTTAATGGCATGATTAAAACGAAGTAATAACTGCGACTAACCTACAACAATGTAAAAGGCCTTGTCTGTGCACATTCTGGCACCAGGGAAAATCACTGAAGCCGTGGGGAACCACACTGACCTTAAACGTCAGCTGTGCTTCTGTGACAGGTGCACCCCCACCCCCCTTGGGAGCCGGTGTAACGCCTGCGGCACGGCCGTGCTGGGCACATCTGGCCTGTTAGGTTAGCAGTCAGGCCATCAGAAAAATGAGAGCACAGGCTCTGGCATCTGAAGATGCGTCCACGAGCCAGAGCAGGCGGGCCCACGGGTCACGCATCAGGAGCAGTAAACGGGGGCTGAAGGTGCGTGGTGACGAGGTGGCTTCCCCTCAGCAGGCGGCCCGGGGCCGGCTTCCTGCCAGGTCAGGGAGTCAGGACCTCAGCCCCTGACGCGAGACCCCCCTGTCGGACCACGCCGGGCTGCGCTCTTTGAGGGCCGCGGGCCTGCTCCCCCTTCGCGTCTCCAATATTCTTCCTAGTGCATCTGGCCAGGGTCAGCAGTGGCTCCACGGCTCTCAGCTGCATGGCAGGGCCTCTCCGCAGCAGCGGGTGTCCGCGACACCCACTCTCCTGCTCCCTGTCCCTCACCTTCACCCCCAGGGCACCCCTGTGACAGACTGATGAGCTCTGTTAGCTAGCATTGCACGTGCAGACGGCCTGGGTTCTCCTGACGCAGGACCCCTGCGCCCGGGCTCCTTGGGTGCCCTTGTGATGACGGGGTAACGAGACCCTGGAAGAGGGTGCCCTTCTTGTCATGTGCCATCTGTCACGTCACACCACAGGTCCTGAAGAGCACTTGTCCTTGCTCCTCCTGACCTCGGGCCAGCGAAGTGTTTCCTGTGAAGTCGCTGTCACTACCCGCCCCATCCCGCATGATCCGGCAGCCCCATCAGGGAGGCGCCCCAGATTCCCTGTGGGGGGTCTGTCCCCTTAGCTGCCCTGCCACCCGCAGCAGGGTGGACCTGAGCACGCACCCCGTACTTGGCGTCACGGCCCAGCACCGCTTGCCTGACGGCTTTGCTCAGACTGTTTATGTTTTGTTCACCGAGGGCTCGTTTAGTGGGAGCCCGACTCCCGGACGTGTGCCCACCCCTGCGCCTTCCTGAGCATTTCCTCACTTTTTGTGCCACCCAATGCTCCAGACCAGCCCCAAAGCAGCCCTTTGCCGGGATACCCTGGTCCCCCCTCAAGGAGGGCTTCAGACCTAGCTCCGGGCGCCTGTGCCTGGGATCGGGGAGGGTTTTGACAAAAGACGAGCTGGCGTTACACACTGTCCTTGGGGAACGAGGGTGACCTTCTGGAATATAAACCACGCTTTTCTGACTTATTTCTTGAATAGAAATAATATGCAGTAAGATAGAAGAGAGAATACAGGGTAACTGTGGCAAAACAAATGTGTTCTGAAACCACAAAGCTCAGCAGAAATGTGAGGTTTTAGTGTTGAATGAGCCCGTGGGCTTCTAGACGTGGTTCCATGAGTCAGTCTGGAAACAGAACAGACCGCAAGGCGTTTCACGGAGAACTGACTCATTTATCTGCAGTTTCTCCTCACTTATCTGATGTTTGCTCCTTCTTAAAACTCTGTCAAGTTCTAACTTTCCATCTCTATTTGCATACAGCTTCTGGCCAGAAGTCATAAAAATAAGGCTAAGAGTTTCTTTTCTGGAAAGGGGAACGGAAATGAAGCTGTTTAATAATTTAATGTATCCTCTTGGATGCTGAAACCTTGGGCTTTAATGTTTCTTTTCCGCATGGAATTCTTTGTGCCGAGACTGGAGACGGGACGCAGGGGATCTATAACCAGGGGTGAAAGTGTGACGCTCGGCCAGTGCCGGGCTTCCGTGGCTGTTGTGACAGCGGTCTCGTGGGAACCACCATGGCTAACAGTGATCTTGCACCAAGTTGCTGGCTGGGCCTCAGTCTGAAGGAGCTCTCAGGGACAGCACGGCAAGATGTAGGCTCAGCAGTGGCGTAGTTAGGCCGCGACGTACGAGCGTGTGTGCACAGGCGGGGCGGGGCTCACTGCTAAGGGGATCTCTAAGGACCAGCGCTAAACGTGAGCGGAGGAGGCGTGGGGTCGGAGGGAGGTGGGCGCTCGTATCCACAGAGGTGGGGAGAGAGGACTCCCGTCCCAGCACCTGGCAGGCAGGCGTATTCAATGGTTTGCTTCTCTTAGTTGTTTAAAGATAAGATCCGAACCTAAAAACCCTACAAGGCCATTCACTCAAGAATTCCGTACGGGGACGTTAGAGAATGTTTTGCCTATGTTCTCTTCTTGGAGTTTCATGGTATCGTCTTACTTGTTTAAGATGTTAAGCCATTTTGAGCTTATTTTCATGCATGCTGTGAGGGCTTCGTTGATTTACACGCGGCTGTCCAGTTGTCTCAGCACCACCTGCAGAAGGGACTTTTTCCCGGTTTCTGTTTTGCCTTCTTGGTTGAAGATTAGTTGACCATAAGTGTCTGGGTTTATTTCTGGGCTCTCTGTTCTGTTCCATCGGTCTGTGTGAATGTTTCAGTACCAGTACCACACTGTCTTGATTACTGTAGCTTTGTAATATTGTCTGAAGTCTGGGAGAGTTACGCCTGCTTGATTTTTTCCCTTCAGGATTGTTTCGGCAATTCTGGGTCTTTTATGGTTGCATGTAAGTTTCTGAATTATTTGTTCTAGTTCTGTGAAGAATGTCATGGGTCATTTGATAGGGATTGCGTTAAATCTGTAGAGGGCTTTGGGTGGAATGCCCATTTTAATATTAATTCTTCCAGTCCAGGCGCATAGGATAGCCTTCCATTTCTTTGAATCCTCTTTTTATTTCCTTCATTAATGTTTAATAGTTCTCAGCATGTAAGTCTTTCAACTCCTTAATGGATTTTTTTCAATTACAGGTGTACATAAATCATTACAAGTGAATTTTACAGATTTTGTATCCCAAACTCACAGTGCATCCCCCCACGCCCCAGACTGTCTTATTTGAAAAACCAAGGTTTTCCAAACTCTGTGAGTCATTCTCTGTTCTGCAAAGTAGTTCATTGTGTCTTTTCAGTTTCCACATGTAAGCGGTAGCATTGGGTGTTGCTCTCTAATTGTCTGTCTGGTTTCACTTCACATGAAAATTTCTAGGTCCATCCACATTGCTATAAATGTTGGTAATTCGTTCCTTTTAATGGCTGAGTAATGTTCCATTGTGTGTATGTACCAAATCTTCCCTATCCACTCCTCTGTCGATGGGCATTTAGGTTGTTTCCATGTCCTGGCTATTGCATAGAGTGCTGCAATGAACACTGGAGTACATTTGTCTTTCTGAATCATGGTTTCCTCTGGATAGATGCCCAGGAGTGGGATTGCTGGATCAAATGGTAATTCTATTTTTAGTTTTCTGAGAAATCTCCATACTGTTTTCCACAGTGGTTGCACCAATTTGCATTCCCACCAACAGTGTAATAGGGATCCTTTTTCTCCACACTCTCTCCAGCACTTATCGTTTGTAGACTTTTTGATGATGGCCATTCTGGCCGGTGTAAGGTGGTACCTCTTGGTGGTTTTGATTTGCATTTCTCTAATGAGGAGCAATGTTGAACATCTTTTCATGTGTTTATTTGCCATCTGCATGTCTTATTTGGAGAATTGTCTGCCCAGATCCTCTGCCCATTTTTTGATGGGGTTGTTTGTTTCTTTGGTGTTGAGCTGTAGGAGCTGTTTGTAAATTTTGGAGATTAATCCATTGTCATTGAATCATTTGCAAATATTTTCTCCCATTCTGTGGGTTGTGTTTTTGTTTTGTTTAGAGTTTCCTTTGCTGTGCAGAAACTCTGAAGTTTAATTAGGTCCCATTTATTTCTCTTTTTATTGTCCTTACTCTGACACATGGATCTAAAAGATGTTGCTATCATTTATGTCAGAGAGTGTTTGGCCTATGTTTTCCTCTAAGAGTTTTATAGTATCTGGTCTTATATCTAGATCTTTAATCCGTTTTGAGTTTATTTTTGTGCATGGTGTTAGGAAGTGTTCTAGTTTCATTTTTTTTACATGTAGCTGCCCAGTTTTCCCAGCACTACTTATTGAAGAGGCTGTCTTTTGTCCAATGTATATTCTTGCCTCCTTTGTCATAGATTAGTTGACTGTAGATGCGTGGATTTAATTCTGGGCTTTCTATCCTGTTCCACTGATCTATATTTCTGTCTTTGTGGCAGTACCATACGGTTTTGATGACTGTAGCTTTGTAGTAGAGTCTGAAGTCAGGGAGCCTGATTCCTCCAGCTCCATTTTTCTTTTTCAGGATGTCTTTGGCTATTCTGGGTTTTTTGTGTTTCCAGACAAACTTTAAACTA
>PVHT020004944.1:43017774-43037190 GCA_004024745.2 Catagonus wagneri | reverse complement strand
ACCCCCTACAGGGACCACAGACATGGAACCCTCCACATGCCTCATACAGACCCAAACCCCTTAGAGGGACAACAGGCAAGAACCCTCCTCATGCCCCCTACAGACCCAACCCCTTAGAGTGACAACAGGCACGAAACTTCCTCACTCCCCCTACAGCCTCTACCCCATAGAGTGACAATGGGCACGAACCCTCCACAAGACCCCTACAGACCCAACCCCTTCCAGTGACAATGGACACGTACTGTTCCACACCCACCCTACACACCCAACCCCCATAGAATGATAACAGGCATGAACACTATTCACACCCCCAACAGACCCAACCCCTTAGAATGACAACAGGCAAGAACTCTCCTCATGCCCCTTACAGACCCTCCCAATAGAGTGACAATGGGCCCGAAGCCTTCTAACACACCCTACAGACCCAAACCCTTCCAGTGACAACAGACACAAATCCTCCTCACACTCCCCAGGGACCGAAACCCAAACAGTGACAACAGAAACAAACTCTCTACACTCCCCTTGCAGACCCAACCCCTTACAGTGACTATAGACATGTACCCTCCTAATGCCCCCCCTAGAGACCCTTCCCCAAGATTGAAAATGGAGACGAATCCACCTCACGCCCCCTACAGACTCAACCCCATAGAATGACAACAGGCACATACTCTCATCACGTCCCCTACACCCAACCCGTCACAGTGACAATGGACACATACCTTCCACATGCCCCTGGAGTCCCAAATGCATATAGTGACAACGCGCAGGAACACTCCAAACACCCCCTACAGACCGAACCACATTGAGTGACAGTGGGCACGAACCAACCTCACACCCCCTACAGACCCACCTTCTTAAAATGACAATGGACAGGTATCCTCGACACGCCCCCTATACACCCAAACTCGTACAGTAGCAATGGGCACAAACCCTTCACGTGCTCCCTACAGACCCAACCCTATAGAGTGACAATGGGCACAAACACTTCACACCCCTAGAAACCCAACCCCTTAGAGTGACAACAGGCAGAAACCCCCCTCATGCCCCTTACAGACCCTACCCCATAGAGTGACAATGGGCATGTGCCCTCCACTAGGCCCCTAAACACGCAGCCCCATTGAGTGACAATGGTCAGGAACCCTCTACAAGGCACCTACAGACCCAACCCCATAGAGTGACAATGAGTCAAAACTGTCCTGACACACCCTACAGACCAAACCCCATAGAGTGACAATGGGCACGAACACTCCTCACACACCCTACACCCAACCCCATACACTGACAATGGACAAAAATCCACCTACGCCTCCTACAGACCCAACCCCATAGACTGACACGAATCCATCTCACAACCCATACAGACCAAACCCTAAGTGTGACAGTGGGCACGAACCCTCTACATGCCCCCTACAGCCGCAACCCATAGAGTGATAATAGGCACGAACACTACTCACACCCCCTGCAGACCCAACACCTTACAGTGACAACAGGCAAGAACCCTCCACACGCCCCCTACAAGAGCCAACCCCATAGAGTGACAGTGGGCACTAACCCTCCACATGTCCCCTACAGCCAACCCCTTACCTTGACATTGTACAAAAATCCACCTCACGCCCCCTACAGACCCCAGCCCTTACAGTGACAATGGACACCTCCCCTCCACATGCCCCCCTACAGACCCAACACCTTAGAGTGACAACAGGCACAAATCCTCCTCACACCCTCAGGAACCGAAAACCATATAATGACAATAGCAACAAACTCTCTACACACCCTTTCCAGACCCAGCCCCCTATAATGACCATAGACACATACCCTCCTCACGCCCCCCTACAGACCCAAACCCACAGAGTGACAACAGATACATACCCTCAACACGTCCCCTCAAGACCTAACCCCATAGAGTGACGATGGGCACGAACCCTCCACACACACCCTACAGATGCAACCCTGTACATTGACAACAGGCATGAACCCCCAGCAAGAGCACCCGTTTAGTGCCATGAGGCTGGAGTTCTTTTCTCGATGCACCTGTTCAGAGAGTGCAAAGGCCCAGCTCCCAGAAATGCCCAGACCTAGAGTCTCCAGTTGTTCTCGCGTTTCCTTGAAATATTTGTGAGGTCCTTCTATGAAAAACCACGACGGTCATTTCCATTCACAATTAATCTATCAGTGAAAACACTTAAAAATTATCCAAAAAATGATACAGGAAAACAGGTACGGTGATAGGTCACCAAGAAGACTGAATTAGGTCCTGATTGCTCAATGGGCAAGAATGCCACACTGATGCCTTGGAATTTCTAACACATGTACAGCGAGGCTTTCATAAAGGAAAATGAATGAGCTCTTCAGGTTAAAAAGACAAATTGTAACCTATTAAAACCTAAAGGCCAATTTTCTGAGAGGTGGTATAATATTTCCCACTGGAACGCTGGTTACATTTTCAAAGCTAAAGCCTGAAATCTCCCATGTAAAGAAATCAGAGGAGTAGCTTAACTTGTGATCTGGACACAGTGAGTTATCAGCTCAGAGTGCACAGCTAAAGGTTGATCTCTTCCAAGAGGAAACTGTGCAGAGAAATAGGAAACAGCTTTCCAGAAAATGCCAGTACCAGCACATCCAGCTCGTAGGACGTATGAGACAGCGCTCGCTGGACTCACCTTCCACCATGAGCAGGGGCTCCTTGCCGCCGCCGTGTGCCAGCATCTCCCGCCGGTAGCGCTCCCCGGCTGCCCTGGGGAGACAGGGGACAGTTTCTAAGTCTCGCAGGGGCCCGTCCTGGTGTCCTAAATGAAGCCCCGCTGGTGTCACGTCCAAAAAGCTGCCCTCCCCAGCCCTCTTAACAGTCTGACTGCAGCGTGCAGCTTCCTGTCCTGCAGAGGGCAGGTCATCTAAGAGGACAGCTGTGGCCCCTGAGGTTGCAGAGCGCGCGCTCTCTCTAGAAAGGCCGGTTTAGGTGATGCGTAAGTAGAAGATCATGCTCCATTGTCCACCATCTTTTTAGGATTATTTTAAAGTGAGGCTTGAAATCACCCATTCTCTCCAAAAAAGAATTTGAGATGGCACCCAACAAAGAGAGTAAAGTGACTCTGACATGAGACAGAAGGCAGAAAGGCTGGCAGGCGCGGGTTAACCACGCCAGAAGGCCTTGGCCGAGGCTCCCTGGGCGCGGGTGGGGCACGGTGCCTTTGCCCTCGCTACTCTGTGTCAGCCAGACTCGGGACCGGCAGTGCCGGAAGGCACACAGGAGTTTTCACAGACAGAAATTCTCTAGAATTAATGGCTCCTGAAGACAAGCTATTTCATGCTTAAAATTTTCATGTTTAGTGCAGATGACTAAAATTAAATCATGATGTTTTCACGCCACTATTTCTGGAGCAATTTTGTGAACACGGTCTCTGGTCACAGATGCTGATAGCATCTCAGTATCAAAAACACACTGTCATCAAACTCTAATCTTGATTCCATCCTGAAGGGAGCACTGGAGCAACGTGTGCCCCGACGCAGGAAACGTGGGCAGAGGAGGGCTGCGGGGACTGGGCCGCTCAGCCCTGCCTGCCCTCAGCTGGGGTGGGTGCAGCCTGCAGCCCTCCCCACACGAAGCGCTGCCCCGGCCTCTGGTGACTGGCTGGCCGGGTGCAGCTCTGCTGCCTAGTTTCCTGGTACGGCCTCCAGCCTGAAGACTTTTCAGAAATGGGACCAAAAAGGACCTCTTGACACAGTTGAGACACTTTCTAGTCCAATGAGTATTCTCACTAGCTGATTTTTACATGTCTA
Source organism: Catagonus wagneri (assembly GCA_004024745.2). Taxonomy (NCBI): domain Eukaryota; kingdom Metazoa; phylum Chordata; class Mammalia; order Artiodactyla; family Tayassuidae; genus Catagonus; species Catagonus wagneri. Next base: position 43,033,413 of record PVHT020004944.1, on the reverse strand, counting down.
TAAAAGTACAGAGACTGCACGCCCAGGCAAGAATGCATACACTAGCAAGATACAAACACTGGGGCATGTGTATTTAAGTGTGGTTTTCTAGTGAAGCATGATTCGAACAAAATGATATTTTGCCTATTTTATAGACATCTTCAGTAAAGAATTATAATCCCCAGAAGTGATTTATGGTGCTCAATTTTGGCTTTAGATCCTTTGAAAATAATAAAGTCTAAAAAGCAGACCAAATGTCTTCAGCGTGCAGTGGGCAGAAGACAGAATAATATGTGGATACCAAGCTGTAAAACATGTGAAGATTCTGTTACATCAGATTCAAGTTCAAAAGATCCTGGAACAGAATGTGGTTATTAACTGCTAAGGAAACCCAAGCTGTTGTAAACTCCAAGAGGAGCTGGGGCTGGGGGTGGACAGGGACTAGGAATTAGCAGACTGGTTCTCACTGTGGCCCAGTTTGTTCGCTGTGAAGCCTTGAACAAGTCACTTACCCCCTCTGAGCCTCAGTTTCTTTTATAAAACCACCCGCTCTGCCAAGGCTGCTGTGACTGTAATGGAACTCGAGGGCACTCCCAACGTCCAAGGGCCATTAACCCTAAACGTCATGTGCACAGCTAGGCTGCCTAGGCTCTGCCATCTGTGTCATCTGCGTACTAAAAAGATGAAAAGCTTGAAGCCATGGCTGGGTGGGGCTTGCTCTCCAAGGACTCAGGACACAGGAGCTTGGCTGCCTCTGGCTCCCGCTGAGAAAGGACCGTGGGGTGCAGGGGCCAAGACCAGGCCCACCACGCACCTACCTCCATCGCAGCGAGGGAGGGGCACCCGGGGTCCCCGTAGAACCCCCCATCCCAGGTCGGCACACACCCCTGCAGGCCGGCCTCGCAGCAGCCTCCGAATTGTGTGGCCCTGCCCGGCTATGCAAGCAGTCCACGCACAGAGCGGACGGGTGCTGTGTCCACAAAGCCCGCAGGCCCGCTCCCAGAAGGGGACGCGGAGGCTGGGCCCCGGCCATGCGGGCAGGGACAGTGGGGTGAAGAGGGGACAGCCCAGGAAACCCCTCCCCTTCTTACTACCTGTTGAAAGGGTCCTGCAGGAAGCACCCCCTCCAGACCATGGAGGCCACCGCCCGCGACATCAGGTATGAGTAGTACTTGGCACCATAGCCCACGAGGTGGCTGAACCGCAGCTGCCAGGCCTGCCAAAGAGAAGAGCACACGAAGCTTTGAGTCTTCGTCCAGATGTCCTGCGGGCTCGGCGGGGGCAGAGGCAGCTGCAGCGTTTCCATGGGTGTCCCTCACGATGTTAGTTCCCCACCTTTCACACCTCCCAGGGGCTAAAGCCTGTGCCCTCAAAGTCCCCGGGTGGGAGACTGGCCCCTCAGACGCTAGTACCTGTACCTCGGAGCATGGCTGAGTTTGGACAGGGGCCTTTAAGAGGTGGTGGAGTTACAGTGAAGCCTCGGGGGTGGGGGGCACTGATCCCGAGGTCCCAAAAGACGAGGGACTGCTTGAGGCCACAGCAGGGAGGTGGCACCTGCGAGCCGGGGACAGAGGCCTCGGGAGAGCCAACCCCGACACCTATCTTGTACGAGTTCACTGTGACAGAGGACACCAGACACAGCCCCAGGCGTGCTGGTCACCCCCACTGCAGCCTGCCTGGGGTCCGGCGCTGGGAGAAGCCCTCCTTCGGGAGGACAGTGATGGAGTTACCGCCGTGTGAGCTCTGAGGGGCCAGCAGTGCCCCGCTGGGCAGCTCCTACAGGCCCTGCCCTTTCTCTGGGTCTGCACTCTGGCCGCGCGAGGGCAGGGTTAGCAGGTGCCGGCGCAGACGCTGCTCCCAGCACGTCCGCGTGACGCGGCTGCCAAGGCTGGAACGACACAGGCTGTCCTCGCAAGACATGGCTGTAACTTAAAATGCTGACTTTTCCAAAACAAATCTGACACGCGATAATCTGGTCTTTCAGTGCACGCTTTATCTGACATTAAAATTTCCCAAATGAAGCCTAAGGTTTTAAACTCGGTAATCAGCATCTAATGAACCCTTTCACTGCTGGAAGACCAAGTATCACCCTCACCACCGAGGTGTGCAAACCACACAGTCCCACTCAAAGCCCCAGACAATAAGCCGACGGTGGGGCAGGTCTGAGGGCACGTGGTGCCGCTCACTGGTGTGTCTGCGACCCCAGGACGAGCGCTCTGCCCGGGCTGGTGCGAGGAAGGAGGCCAGCCCTGGGTCTCAGGCTGGCGTGGAACACAGGGCTGTCCTGGGGGACAGGAACACGGACCCTTGGGATCCAGTGCCCCCCCTTTCAACCAGGAAATGACTGGAAGGGGAGGGGGGGCTCGAGAGTCGTGCACCCTCCTCCTGGTGGGGCACCTCGCGGGGCCTCTGGGAGGACGAGCCCCAGGGCGGGGTGGCAACACCAGGGCTGGGCGGTGCGCTGGCACAGTGGTCACGGGGACCAGACCAGGACCTTCCCACCAGCTGGGACACAGGTGCTGCTGCTGGCCAGCAGCCCAGGCCAGTGGCGGGTGGGAAGGCAGGGACAGGCTCTCTGCCCAGGTCCTGTGCAAGTGGTACCTGAATCGAAGACAAGGGCCAAACTCTGTTACAACAGACTTGGAGCAACCAAATTTGTACTCGGAGGGTTGAGTCTCTTGGGGTTTGCTTCTAACATACACACACTCTGTACACTGTCTCACCAGACCCAGGCCTCTGGGCTCCCAGGGGCCCGCGGGTCCCCTTCCCACTGGCGTGGTGGGATCTGTGACAGGAGACGGGCTGCTCTTGCAGGCAGCGCTGCCCCGCCCTGACTCTCATGCTGCTGCTGCTGCTGCTGCAGGAAACCCCACGATTGCCAGCACCCAGGTGAGGCGGTCTGCCTTGGAAAGGTTTCTGGGCTGGTGATCTGCCAAAACGAGTTTGGCAGCGCTCACGGTACAGGGTCTGGCTGGATTTTGCTCAGATTCGAGCTGAATGCGGTTTTGTTCTGTCTTGAAAGCAGGTCTGCTTCAGTAGTGGCGTCTGATTTTGAGCTAAGACATTTCTAAGTCCCTCAGTTTCATCAACTCGACCGAGTTTCTACCTAAACAGAGCAAATAAAAACCTTTCAGAAGTGTGCAAAGCCACACCGGACCTGTGCCCTGCACGGCTGCCTCGGCGTCGCCTTACAGCAGTCTTGCCACCTGCGCACAGATGCCTGGCAGGACGCACACCCTGCTGTGCTGTTCTTTAACTGCAGGTATGACTTCGGGGCCACACCCTTTCCACACCTCAAGACATGCTAAATCAATTACCCGCCTGGCACCTTTCATCTGCGGTCTGTAAATTCACGGCACAGTAAGACCTGCAGTCCCACTGCTGCTGGACCACAAACAGCTGAGTTCCTGGCAATTCAACCACATCGTAATCCTTGTTACCGCCTCACTCGTTCATCAGAGAGATAAGCAGCACCTGCTTTTAACCTGTGATGTTAGGATGTCCCCTCCTGTTTATCTCAGACCCGCCTTTTCCTGAAGGGACCTCTGCCAGATGAACAAAGGTGTTCATCGGCCCTGCAAGCGCCGGGCAGGGATCTGATCCAAAAACAAAGGACGCCAAAGCCTCTGCAGTTGCTCTTACTCTGAACAGCAGGTGGACGTTCCTGTCCCCATACGACCCCTCCGTCTGCGTGTCGAGTGAGAACCTCAGCGATCTGCGGAAGGACAGAGACGCGGAGGAGCGGGAGGCGCGGCAAGGCTGTGGTCACGGGCCGGTCCCGGCGGTAACAGGGCCGTGGAGGGTGCAGGCCGAGGAGGACCGGCGCAGAGCAGCCGGGCACCCACAGTGCTCGCACACTGCCTGTCAAGAGCCAACTCCTCTGCTCTCAGGGAGCACAGCACCTCTTCACCTCCAGCTACCTGTGCACAGTGCATTTTGCTACATCTATTTTAAAACAGTCTTATTACTGGAACATCAAACCACACGAGAACAGCAACAACAGCACTGCTTCCTTGGTCAGGGTCGCACTGAACGGAAATTCCCTTCTCAGCAGAGCCCACAAAGCTGTGCCTGCGTCCAGACAGCCCGGTGCCCGGAACAGGAGGAATGCAACAGCCGCGTGCTCACTGGATAGATGGATGGATGGAGAGACAGCTGGACACTACAGGATTCTGTCACAGTGACACTCGGTCTCACTGACACACGACTTTGGGAGCAGCATCAACCAGGAGTGACATGCACAGCAAGAGGACAGTCGCTAAAAAGAAAATCTGGATCTCAGGCTATTCATGATAGATTCTTAACAAGAACTCTGTGCACTACTTGACAGTTCGTGCAAGACTTGTGAGGCTAGTTTTGGCACCAGGTCAGTTTGGACTTGGTCCAGAATCTGGGCAGTGATCTCTTGAGGGGTTCATTCTCCTTCAAGCTGCACAGACTCTGCACAAGCAGCGGGCTAGCGGTTCTGCACAGACTCTTGGAGGCCTGCGTCTCCCCGTGCACCTGCTGTGAGCGGGATGACAACAGGGGTGAGACAGAAAGCGAAACACTCCCGGCTGGTCCCTGTGGGCAGACAGGACGCCGGGGCTTCTCATGTCCCCAAGGACAACCTGCTCCGTGTGGATCACACCTTACAACATGCGCAAGTGTCTGCTTGCCCGCAGAGAGCAGGCGGCTGTCTCCTGTCCGCCTTCCCACGTTCATCCTCTTTTTAATGTGCGTGTGCGTGTGTCCTGTGAATTCATACACACTAGTGTTTCTAACTCAATAAAAAGTCACCATTGACATTTTATCAAAACCCATGAAACAAAAGTGCCAAACAAACAGGAATTCTCACCTTAGAATATGACTGATTTTAGATGAGACCCAGCTGTTGTGGACACAGGCTCAGGTGGCCTCCACGATTCTGTCCTCCAGTGACACCTTTGTGAAATCCCCTGGCCCTGATGCAGGCAGGGCCAGAGCCTTGCTGCTAAGAAGAGAATACAGCAAAGCAACGGTGCTGTCACGGCCATGATCAGTAATGTTAAAACGTCTGCCAGGCTCGCAGACTCACTCCAGAAACCCTCCTGTTGCCTAGGAAACCAGTGGCCATGGAGGGATAGCCCAGCTGGAACAGATCTGCCAGCACCCTGTGGGATCTGGGGCGTGCAGGAGACCTGGGAATGGGGTGGCCTCTGGGACCAGGGGTGTCCAGCAGCTGACAGCCAGCAAGAAGCCGGGCCCCTCAGGCTCACAACCGCACGGATGAGAATTCTGCCAAAACCCTGGGTGGAATAGTCAAGTGCCCAAAAGAGCCTTGGTCCAGCCAACGCCGTGACTGCAGCCTTGAGAAGCCCCACGCATGGGGCGGAGCCACGCACGCCCTGCCTCCACAGCAGTGGGGAACTGCGAGCTAGTTTAGCATTAGCTTTGTGGTAATTTGTTAATAGAAAACTAAGATTATTTCAAAACAGAGCTGTGTTTAGAAATACTAATGAGATTGGACTCGGATGGCAGAGGATTAGGACACGGAGCTCCCAATCCCCCACACGCGTGTGAAAGAAACCTACACGTAGAACGACCCTCACAGAACATCTACTAATTGCTGGCGGGAGGCCTCAGACTCACAAAAGGGCAAGGAAATCACATAACTAGGTGGGCACACGGAAATAAAAAGAAAAAGTAATCAGGCTGGGACCAGCACTCCAAAGGGAGCCGAGAAAGAAGAAAGGAACCCTCACTGTGGAGGCCTCTAACCCACCCGGGCGGACAGGGAGCCTCAGAGCCTGGAGAGAAGCACGGCGGCAGAGCTGAGTGGGCAGGGCCGAGAGGACGGGACTGAGGGGCGGGGCTGAGCGGGCGGGGCCGAGAGGTCCACCCAGGCCAGTGGTCCTGCCTCCCAGGTCACCACAGCACGAGGTGCTCGGGCGGGGCTGGGCCCTGAGAGGCAAGCTTTGGGGGTCAGTCCCCCAGCACTCGGCAGGCCATGCAGAGCAGCCTGAGGAGCGGGGAGCCTCCCAGGCAGGAGGCCTGGCCCACCGGGCAGGGATGACGCCACTGCTGGAGGGCAGAAGGGGAGTGGTACCACCACAGGAACTTGTTTTCTGTGCACACATGGACTCTAGGGCAGCAGGGCACCACTGCTGTTCCCAGGGGTGCAGGATGGGTGCAAACCACAGGATCCACATCCAACTCCAGAGCTGAGCGTGGCCTGCCCTCTCGTCCTGTGCCTGGCCACCCTCTGCCGCCTCCCTAAGAGCACGCAAGCCTGCTGCCACCACTGCCAAAGCCCTGCAAAGAGGCACCACCTGCCAACCCCACCTCCCCACAGGTTACTGCCACTGCCAAGGGCCCATGACCAGGCACGCCTCCCCCCCACTACCTCCAGCCTCTGGGAACTTGCACACACTGTACACCAGTGAACAGCCTACACATCCTGAGGAAACAGATAGCAAGCAGGCCTCACATCAAAGAATAGTAAGCCCTTGGGAGTTCCCGTCCAGGCTCAGCGGCAGTGAACCCAACTGGTATCCATGAGGGTGTGGGTTCGACCCTGGCCTCTCTCAGTGGATTAAAGGATCTGGTGTTGCCATGAGCTGTGGTGTAGGTCGCAGACATAGCTTGGATCCCACATTGCTGTGGCTGTGCTGTAGGCTGGCAGCTGCAGCTCCAATTCAACCCCTAGTCTAGGAACTTCCATATGCCACAAGTGCAGATCTAAAAAGAAAAAGAAAAAAAAAAGGAGGCTCTCACACGCTACCAAGGGGTACTCTCACATATAAACAGCTCTCCAGAGGTACAGTAGAGAGCTGCTGCCCCTAAACTCACAGACTAAGAACATGAAGCAAAATGAAGCAGCACGGGAACCATTCCCAGTTAAAAGAACAGGAGAACTGACCTAAATGTGCAGATGATAAAAGAGACGTCTGCAGTCTCAGAGACACCGAGGTCAAAAAGAAAGTGATGAACACACTAATGGAATTAAGAAAGAAATGCAGATTACTGTAAAAAGGAACTAGAAACTGTAAGGAAAATTAGAGTATTCATTTGCAGAGACAAGCTGAGTTCAAGGTGTTGAATAAGTAGAATGAATAATGCAGAGGAATGATAAGTGACCTGGAAGATAGAATAATGGAAATAACCCGCACCAGGACAGCAAGGAGAAAACTAAATGAAAAAAACCTGAAAGTAAAATAAGAGCTCTCTGAGACAATATAAAGCAGGCCAATCTATGCATAATAGGGATTCCAGAAAAAAAGAAAAAGGAAATGGGGTTGAAAATATATTTGGAGAAACTATGGCTGAAAACTTTCCAAAGCTAAAGGAAACAGATATCAAGCTACAAGAAGCACGGAAGGCCCCAAACAAGCTGAACCCAAACAGACCTACACTAAGACACATTGTAATAAAAAATGGTAAAACTTAGAGGATTCTACAGGCAGCAAGCAAAAGCTAAGCGTACACCAAAACGGAACCCATTCTGCAAGGGTCTCCTTTATACAGGATGGAGGAAGTCACAACTGGAAAGCAATCATTTAAGTAGTGATGAACACAAGGAACAGCAAAAGGAAAAACATAAAGAAGTAAAAAAAAGCACATCAAAATCATAAAATGCGAGGGAAGGAAGAAAATCTAGACTTTGTTTTCTTTTAAAGAATGCGTTTGATCCTACATGACTATCAGGCTAAATTGTGCAGACCTAAGAAGGGATTAAGATACCTGTAAAACAGGAAAACCGTTAAGTCAAAACCAAATAATAACAAGTCACAAAAACTAGACAAAAAGGAGGACACAGGCATAAAAGAGAATCATCCAACCAAAAAGAGAAAGGCACAAAGGAGAAACAGAATCAACTGGAAAACACAGTTTAAAATGGCAATAAGTACATATTTATCAATAATTACCTTAAATGCCAAGGGACTGAACGCTCCAATCAAAAGACACAGAGTGGCAGACTGGATAAAAACATAGGAGCCTACAATATAAGGCCTGCAAGACAGTCACCTTAGGAAAAAGGGCACATAAAAATGTTAAGTGAGGGGTTGGAAGATATTTCAGGAGTTCCCATTGTGGTGCAGTGGTTAACAAATCCAACTAGGAACCATGAGGTTGTGGGGTTCGATCCCTGGTCTTGCTCAGTGGGTTAACCACCTGGCATTGTTGTGACCTGTGGTGTAGGTTGCAGACGAGGCTCGGATCTGGCATGGCTGTGGCTGTGGTGTAGGCCAGAGGCTACAGCTCCAATTCGACCCCTAGCCTGGGAACCTCCATGTGCTGTGAGTGCAGCCCTAGAACTGGCAAAAAGACAAAAAAAAAAAGATATTTCATGGGAATGGAAATGACAGGAAAGTGGGAGTTGGAATACTCACATTAGGCAAAATAGACTTTAAAACAAATGCTATAAAGAAGGGACAAAGAAGGACACTATTTAATGGTAAAGGGATCAGTTCAAGAAAAGGATATTATATTCATTAATATATATCCCCCTAATATAGGAGCACCCAAATTCATACAACAAACACTAGCAGACATGAAAGGAGAAATTGGTGGGAATACAATAGTAGTAGGAGAATTTAACACCCCACTCACATCAATGGACATATCCTCCAGACAGAAAGTCAGTAAGGTGGAAGAGCACAGAGTCCCAAACAAGATGAACCCAAAGAGACCAGCACCAAGACATATTATAATAAAAATGGCAAAATTTAAAGCTAAGGAGAGGATTCTAAAGGCAGCAAGAGAAAAAGAGCTAATTGCAAAGGAACCCCTAAGGCTGTCAGCTGATTTCATATCTGCTAAGTATGAGCAGTAGTTTCTCACTATAGAAACGCTACAGGCCACAAGAGAGTGGCAAGATATATTCAGCATTCTAAAAGTGAAAAATTTGCAGCTTAGACTACTCCACCCAGCAAGATTATCATTTAAAATAGAAGGAGAAATACAGATACTATCAACAATTATATGCCAACAAAGTTGACAACCTAGAAAAAATGGACAACTCTGTGGAAACCTACAGCCCATCAAAACTGAATCAAGAAGAAACAGATCATGTGAACAGACCGACCACTAGAAATGAATTAAATGTCATTTAAAAAACTACCTACAAAAAAAGTTCAGGACCAGATGGCTTCACAAGCGAATTCTACCAAACATACAAAGAACAACTTCTCAAATTCTTCCAAAAGAATGAAGAAGAGGGAATACAACCAAAAGTATTCTATAAAGCCATCACCCTAATACCAAAATCAGAGATTCCACTGAAAAAGAAAATCACAGGGCAGTATCTTTGATGAATATAAATGAGAAAATTCTTAACAAAACTCTACCAAATCAAATCCAATAAACATAGAAAAGATCATATACCACGAACAAATGGGATTCATCCCAAGTTCAAAAGGGTGGTTCAAAATAAGCAATCAATGTAATATACCACATTAACAAAAGAAAAGTTGGAGTTCCCGTCGTGGCTCAGTGGTTAACGAATCCGACTAGGAACCATGAGGTTGCGGGTTCGATCCCTGGCCTTGCTCAGTGGGTTAAGGATCTGGCGTTGCCGTGAGCTGTGGTGTAGGTTGCAGACGCGGCTCGGATCCCACATTGCTGTAGCTGCGGCTACAGCTCCTGTTAGACCCCTAGCCTGGGAACCTCCATATGCCGCGAGTGCGGCTCTAGATAAGGCAGAAAGACAAAAAAGAAAAAAAGAAAAAAAAAGTTGATCAGTTCAACAGATGCAGAGAAAGCATTTGACAAAATTCAATATCCATTCATGATAAAAACTCTTACGAAAGTAGATGTAGAGGGAACATATTTCAACATAATAAAAACTATATATGCAAACCCAGAGCTGAAAGCCTTCCTGCTAAAGCCTGGAGGAAGACTTACTTCATACTAAGTGAAGTAAGTTAGATAAAGAGATAGCACCACTTCCGTTCAGCACAGTACTGAAAGTCCTCGCCACAGCAATCAGACAAGAAAAGAAATAAAAGGTATCCAAATGGAAGAGAAGAGGTGAGACTGTCACTACATGCAGGTGACATGAAACAATACATAGTCAACCCTACAGACTCCACACAGAAACTACTAGATCTGATAAAGGAATTCAGCAAAGTAGCAGGATAGAAGATTAACATTCATAAATCAGGTGAATTTCTGTATGCTAACAATGAAATATCAGAAAGGGAATGTAAAAAAGGCAGTAGTACGTTTAAAAACTGCACCCCCACCCCAGGAAAAAAGAAACCCTAGGAGTAAATAAACCTGACAAAGTGAAAGCCTTGCACATGGAGAACTATAAAACATTAAGAAAGGAAACTAAAGAAGATTCAAAGAAATGGAAAGTTATCCCATGGTGGATTGGAACAATTAATATTCTTTAAATAGCCATACTACTCAAAGCAATTTGGAGATATAATTCTATCTTTATCAAATTATCCATGACTTTTTCACAGAACTAGAACAAAGGATCCAAAAATGTATATGGAACTATCAAAGATCCAGAATTGTGAAAGCAATACTGAGGAGGGGGGGAGGACCATGCAGGAGGCATACCTCTTCCAGACTTCAGATAATACTACAAAGCTATAAAAAAATCAAAGCAGTAGTGGTATTGGTACAAAAACAGACATATGTATCAGTGGAAAAGAATAAAGAGACCAGAAATAAACTCATATACATATGATATGGTCAATTAATCCTTGAAAAAGGAGGCAGGAATATAAAATGGGGAAAAGACAGTCTCTTTAGAAAGTGGTGCTGGGAAAGTTGAACAGATGCAAGTTTATCAGTGAAATCAGAACACACCCTGACACGATGCACAAAAATAAACTCAAAATGGCTTAAAAACTCAAGGCATGACACCATAAAACTCCTAGAAAAGAACGTAGAGAAAATGCTCTCTGACATAATATACACCAACATTTTATTATGTCAGTCTCCCAAGAATGGAAATTAAAAAACAACAAACAAATGAGACCTGATCAAACTCACAAGCTTTTGCACAGCAAAAAAAAAATAATTAAAAAGGAAAAAAACAAAAAAACAAAAGACAAAGTATGGAAGGGTAAAAAATAGTGGCAATGATGCACCGACAAAGCTTTAATTTCCAAAACATACAACAGTTTATGCAACTCAACGATAATATAACAACTCAATCGAAAAAAGGGCAAAAACCTTAATAGACATTTCTCCAGAGACAACATACAGATGTCCAGTAGACACATGAAAAGATGCTCTCAACATTACTAATTATTAGAGAAATGCAAATCAAAACTACAGTGAGGTACCACCTCTCACCAGTCAGAATGGCAGTCTCTAAGAAGTCTACTGGAGTTGCTATCATGGTGCAGCAGAAACAAATCCTGCTAGGATCAATGAGGATGCAGGTTCAATCCCTGGCCTCACTCAGTGGGTTAAAGATCTGGTGTTACTGTGAGCTGTGGTGTAGGTCACAGACACAGCTAAGATCCCGCGTTGCTGTGGCTGTGGTGTAGGCTGGCAGTTACAGCTCTGATTTGACCCCTAGCCTGGGAACCTCTATATGCCATGGGTGTGGCCCTAAATAAATAAATAAATAGTCTCAAATACCTGGCTTAAGAATTTTCACATGCTGCAGGTGTGGCCAAAAAAAAAAGTCTACAAATAGCAAATGGTGGGTGTGGAGTAAAGGGAACCCCGCTACACTGTTGATAGGAATATAACTTGATGCAACCACTATGGAAAACAGAATGGAGGTTCCTCATAAAAGTAAAAATAGCATTACCATATGATCCCACAATCTGAATGAATAAATTCAGACAAAACTTTCATTGTGGCTCTCACTCCCCTGGGAACTCACACATCCTGCTGCTGCTACTGCCAAATGCTCTGGACACCTGGTAGATCTGCCTAGAGCTGACCACTTCCCAGGGCCCTGCAACTAGGAGTAGCCAGTGCCACCTTCCTCCAGGTCCTTGCTGCTGTTGAGAACCCAGTGACTAGGCACCAACTGCCGGCCCTACCCATTGTTCCTTCTCCCTGAAAACATACTGAGCACTAGGGAGATAACAGCCTGCTCACACTGAAGAAAGACACACCAAATATTCAAATTCTCACACCAAAAATAAATAGTAACCCCACCAAAAAATACAAAGGGGTGCTGTTGCCTAGAAGTGGCCTTACAAGACTACAGTGTGGCTTCCCCAAACTCACAGAAAAAGAAAAGCATAAGCAGTATGAAGAAGCTCAGCAACCATTCCCAGTTAAAGGAACAGGAGAAGTCATCTAAAGCAGTCATCAATGAAACAGACCTCTGTGGTCTGACAGAAATGGAGTTCAGAAGGGAGGCAGTGAAAATACTTGAAGGATTAAGGCTGAATGAAGGAATTCAGAGAAGACACAAACAGCAATGCAGATTCCCTAAGAAAGGAACTAGAAAATACAAGGAGAAACCAAGAAAAGCTAGAAAACTCATTTGCAGAGATGCAAACTGAGCTAAAGGCAATAAACAGCAGATTGAATAATGCAGAGGAAAGAATCAGTGACACGGAAGACAACAATGGAAACCACCCAATCGGGACAGCAGACAGAAAACCAAATGAAAAAACATGAAAGCAATATAAGAGATCTATGGGATAATATAAAGCAGCCCAATCTACGCATAATAGGGATTTCAGAAGGAGAAGAAAAAGAAAACAGGCACTGAAAACATATTTGAAGAAATTATGTCTGAAAACTTTCCAAATCTGAAGGAATCTGACATCAAGATACAGGAAGCACTGAGGGCCCCAAACAAGTTGAACCCAAACAGGCCCACACCAAGACATACTATATTAAAAATGGCAAAAATTAAAGATAAAGAGAGGATCCTAAAGGCAGCAAGAGAAAAGCAAAGCATTAAATTATAAGGGATCCCCCATAAGGCTGTCAGCTGATTTCTCTACAGAAACACTACAGGCCAGAAGGGAGTGGCAAGATACATTTAAAGTGCTGAAAGGAAAAAATCTGCAACCTAAAATACTCTACGCATCAAGAATATCATTTAAAACAGAAGGGGAAATAAAGAATTTCTACAACAAACAAAAGCTAAAAGAGTACAGCAATACTAAACCCTTTCTAAAAGAAATACTGAAAGGGATCCTATGAAAAATTAAAATGTAAGAAATAGAATGGAGGAAACCACAAATGGAAAGCAACCATTCAAATAAGCCAGCATACAGATCTAAACATGAAGATGTTAAAAAAAATTTTTTAATTAAAAAAAAGACAACAAAATCATACATTATGGGGAGGGAAAATAAGAAAATATAGACTCCTTTCTTTCTTCTTTTTTAACTCAAAAATTTTTTTTCTAATGATGTGTTTGAGCCTATATGGCTATCAGGTTAAACCAAGCAGATATAACAAGGTGTTAACATACTTAAAAAACAGGGCAACCACAAATCAAAATGGAACAACACATCCACATATAATGAAAAGAAAAGCACTCAAGCATAAAACAAATGGAAACCATCCAACCAAAAAAAGGAAGAAAAGAGAAACATAGAATCAACTGGAAAACAAGGTCTAAAATGGCAATAAATACGTACCTATCAATAATCACCTTAAATGTCAGTGGACTGAATGCTCCAATCAAAAGACACAAAGTGGCAGATTGGATAAAAAAGCAAAACCTACAATCCACTGTCTACAAGACTCACCTTAGGGCAAAAGACACATATAGACTGAAAGTGAGGGGATGGGAAAAGATATTTCATGCCAATGGACAAGACAGGAAAGCAGGAGTTGCAATACTCATATCAGACAAAATAAGACTTTAAGATGAAGGCCATAAAGAAAGACAAAGAAGGACACTATTTAATGGTTAAAGGATCCATTCAAGAAAAGGATATTACAATCATCAATACATATGCTCCTAATATAGGAGCAACCCAAGTACCTACAACAAGTACTATCAGACATAAAAGGAGAAACAGATGGGAATACAATAATAGTAGGACACTTAACACTCCACTCACATCAATGGACAGATCCTCTAGGCAGAAAATCAGGAAGGTAACAGAGATCCTAAATGACACAATAGAAAAATTAGACCTAACTGACATTTTCAGGACATTACATCCAAAAAAATCAGAATATACATTCTTCTCAAGTACACATGGAACATTCTCAAGGATAGATCACATACTGGGGCACAAAGCTAACCTCAACAAATTTAACAGTATAGAAATTATTATTTCAAGTATCTTCTCTGAACACAATGGCACGAAACTAGAAATCAACCACAGGAAAAGCGATGAGAAAAAACACACTACATGGAGACTAAACAACATGCTACTAAAAAACGAATGAGTCAATGAGGAAATCAAGAAGGAAATTAAAAAATACCTTGAGACAAATGATAACGAAGACACAACCACTCCAAATCTATGGGGTGCTGCAAAAGCAGTGCTCAGAGGGAAATATATAGCAATACAGGCCTTCCTCAAAAAAGAAGAAAAATCTCAAATTGACAACTTAACCCACCACCTAAATGAATTAGAAAAAGAACCCCCCCCCAAATTCAGCAGAAGGAAGGAAATCATAGTTTATAGCAATACAAGCCTACCTCAGAAAACAAGAAAAAGCTCAAATAAACAAGCTAACTTTACATCTAAAGCAGCTAGAGAGGGAAGAACTGACAAGACCTAAAGCTAGTAGAAGAAAAGAAATCATAAATATCGTAGCAGAAATCAATGAAATAGAAACAGAAAACCATAGAAAAGATCAATGAAACTAAAAACTGGTTCTTTAAAAAGATCAACAAAGTTGATAAACCCTTAGCCAGACTTATCAATAAAAAAAGAGAAAGGACAATTCAATAAAAGCAGAAATGAAAAAGGAGAAGTCACAACAGACATCACAGAAATACAAAGGATCATAAGAGACTACTATATGCAACTCTATGGCAATAAAATGGAAAACCGAGAAGAAATGGACACATTCTTAGAAAAGTACAATCACCCAAGACTAAACCAAGATGAAATAGAAAATATGAATAGACCAATCACAAGTTCAGAAATTGAAACTGTGATTACAAAACTTGCAACAAGCAAAAGTCCAGGACTAGATGGCTTCACAGGTGAATTCTATCAAACATTTAGAGAAGAGCTAATGCCTATCCTTCTGAAACTCTTCCAAAAAGTTGCAGAGGAAGGGACACTCCCAAACTCATTCTATGAGGAAACCATCACCCTGATACCATAACCAGACAAAGACACCACAAAAAAAGAAAATTACAGGGCAATCTCACTGATGAACATAGATGCAAAAATTCTCAACAAAATACTAGCCAACCGAATCCAACAATACATTAAAAGGATTGTACACCACGATCAAGTGGGATTTATCCCAGGGATGCAAGGATTCTTCAATATCCGCAAATCAGTCAGTGGGATACACCACGTTAACAAACTGAAGAACAAAAACCATATGATCTTCTCCACAGATGCAGAAAAAGCCTTTGACAAAATCCAACACCCATTTCTGATAAAAACCCTTCAGAAAGTGGGCACAGGGGGAACCTACCTCAACATAATCAAGGCCATCTATGACAAACCCAGAGCTCACATCATTTTCAATGGTGAAAAGCTGAAAGAATTCCCACTGAGATCAGGAACAAGACAGGGATGTCCACTCTCGCCACTACTATTCAACATAGTTCTG
>PVHT020004944.1:43006001-43016774 GCA_004024745.2 Catagonus wagneri | reverse complement strand
GCATCTACAGTCAACTAATCTATGACAAAGGAGCCAAGAATATACACTGGACAAAAGACAGCCTCTTCAATAAGTGGTGCTGGGAAAACTGGACAGCTACATGTAAAAAAATGAAACTAGAACACTTCCTAACACCATGCACAAAAATAAACTCAAAACGGATTAAAGATCTAGATATAAGACCAGATACTATAAAACTCTTAGAGGAAAACATAGGCCAAACACTCTCTGACATAAATGATAGCAACATCTTCTCAGGTCCATGTGTCAGAGTAAGGACAATAAAAAGAGAAATAAACAAATGGGACCTAATTAAACTTCAAAGTTTCTGCACAGCTAAGGAAACCTTAAACAAAACGAAAAGACAACCCACAGAATGGGAGAAAATATTTGCAAATGATTCAATGACAAGGGATTAATCTCCAAAATTTACAAACAGCTCGTACAGCTCAACACCAAAGAAACAAACAACCCCATCAAAAAATGGGCAGAGATCTAGGCAGACAATTCTCCAAATAAGACATGCAGATGGCAAATAAACACATGAAAAGATGTTCAACATTGCTCCTCATTAGAGAAATGCAAATCAAAACCACTATGAGGTACCACCTTACACCAGCCAGAATGGCCATCATCAAAAAGTCTACAAACGATAAGTGCTGGAGAGAGTGTGGAGAAAAAGGATCCCTATTACACTGTTGGTGGGGAATGCAAATTGGTGCAACCACTGTGGAAAACAGTATGGAGATTTCTCAGAAAACTAAAAATAGAAATTACCATTTGATCCAGCAATCCCACTCCTGGGCATCTATCCAGCAGAAACCATGACTTGAAAAGACACAGGTACTCCAGTGTTCATTGCAGCACTCTATACAATAGCCAGGTCGTGGAAACAACCTAAATGCCCATCGACAGAGGAGTGGATAGGGAAGATATGGTACATACACACAATGGAACATTACTCAGCCATTAAAAGGAACTAATTACCAACATTTATAGCAACATGGATGGACCTAGAAATTATCATGCGAAGTGAAACCAGTCAGACAATTAGACAGCAACACTCAATGCTACCGCGTACATGTGAAAACTAAAAAGACACAATGAACCTCTTTGCAGAACAGACAATGACTTACAGGCTTTGGAAAACCTTGGTTTTTCAAATAAGACAATCTGGGGGTTGGGGGGATGCACTGTGTATTTGGGATGCAAAATCTGTAAAATTGACTTGTGATGATTTATGTGTAACCATAATTGTAATAAAATCCATTAAGGAAAAAAAATATAATCAGTGAAGAGAAGAAAAAAAAAGAAAAGAAAACCCCAAGGACTCAACCCCAAAATTACTTGAACTGATCAACAAATTCAGCAAAGTAGCAAGATACAAGATTAACCTTCAGAAGTCAATCTCATTTCTGTATACCAACGATGAAATATTAGAAAAAGAATACCAAAATACAATGCCTTTCAAAATTGCACCCCAAAAAATCAAATACCTGGGAATAAACTTGATAAAGAAGGTCAAAGACTTATATGCCAAGAACTATAAAACATTAACCAAGGAAATCAAAGAAGATACAAAGACTGGAAAGATATTCCATGCTCATGGGCTGGAAAAATCAATTTTGTAAAAATGGCCATACTACTCAAACCAATCTACAAATTCATAGTAATCCCTATCAAATCACCCATGACATTCTTCACAGAACTAGAACAAACAATTCAAAAAAGACCCAGAATCACCAAAGCAATTCTGAGGAACAAAAACCAAGCAGGAGGCATAACTCTCCTAGACTTCAGGCAATATCACAGGGCCACAGTAATCAAGACAGTGTGGTACTGGGACCAAAACAGACATACAGACCAATGGAACAGAAGAGGGAACCCAGAAATAAACCCAGACACCTACTGTCAATTAATATTTGACAAAGGAGTCAAGAACATAAAATGGGAAAAAGACAATCTTTTCAGTGAGTATTGCTGGGAAACTTGGACAGCTGCAGGCAAATCAATGAAACTAGAACACACTCTCACACCATGCACAAAAATAAACTCTAAATGGCTTAAAGACTTCAATATAAGACAAGACACCATTAAACTTCTGGAAGAGAACATTGGCAAAACATTCTCTGACATCAATCTTACAAACGTTTTCTCAGGTCAGTCTCCCAAAGCAACAGAAATAAAAAAGCAAAGATAAACCAATGGGACCTAATCAAGCTGACAAGCCTTTGCACAGCAAGAAACCAAAAAGAAAACTAAAAGACAACTTACAGAATGGGAGAAAATACTGTCAAATGATGCAGTGCACAAGGGCTGAATCTCTAAAATATACACAGAACTCATAGAACTCAAAAGCAAAAAAGCCAACAACCCAATGGAAAAATGGGCAAAGGACCTGAATAGACATTTCTCCAGAGAAGATACATAGATGGCCAACAAGAACATGAAAAAATGCTCAACATCACTAATGATTAGAGAAATGCAAATCAAAACTACCACGAGATACCACCTCACACCTGTCAGAATGGCCATCATTAATAAGTCCACAAACAACCAATTCTGGAGGGGGTGTGGACAAAAGGGAACCCTCCTGTACTGTTGGTGGGAATGTAAACTGGTACAACCACTATGGAAAACAGGATGGAGGTACCTTAGAAAACTATACACAGAACTACCATATGACCCCGGCAATCTCACTCTTGGGCATATATCCTGAAAAAACTTTCCTTGAGAAGGACACCTGCACACACATGTTCATTGCAGCACTATTCACAATAGCCAAGACATGGAAACAACCCGAATGTCCATCGACAGATGACTGGATTAGGAAGATGTGGTATATATACACAATGGAATACTACTCAGCCATAAAAAAGAATAAAATAATGCCATTTGCAGCAACATGGATGGAATTAGAGACCCACATACTGAGTCAAGTAAGTCACAAAGAGAAAGACAAATACCATATGATATCACTTATATCTGGAATCTAATATACTGCACAAATGAATCTTTCTACAGAAAAGAAAATCACGGACTTGGAGAACAGACTTGTGGTTGCAAAGAAGGAGGAGGGAGTGGGATGGTATGGGAGTCTGGGGTTAACAGCTGTAGACTATTTCATTTGGGATGGAAAAGCAAGGAGATCCTGCTGTATAGCACCAGGATCTATGCCTAATCACTTGTGACGAATCTATATGTGTAGGTGTAACTGGGTCACCATGCTGTACAGTTGGAAAATTGATAGAAAACTGTAAACCAGCTATAATGGAAAAATAAAAAAAAAGAAACTGTCTTAATACACAAGATTTAGCCTGATTTGCTAAGAGCGATGGAGATAAAATATGAGTAGCAGTGCTCAACACTTATTCAGCATTTTCCCATTTACAAAGAGCTTTACCAGTCAGTGATGGGTGCTGCCTACACCTAGGCGGTGGCAGGGCAGGTGTGTCAGGACACTGTGGCTGCAGCGTGGCAGGCTGGAGACCTTTAAGGACCACAGCACTGGTCATCAGCTGCAGGATGAGATCAGCTCCTGCCACAGTCCTGCCCACAGCACACACGTGTGCAGGTGCTCAGGTGGATGTGTACACATGTGCTGGATGGTCACAGGACCCACCCCAGCCACCCCCAGAGCTGTGGTGTAGGTTGCAGACACAGCTCGGATCGCGCATTGCTGTGGCTGTGGTGTAAGGCCAGATGTCACTCGTGGTCTTCCTGCTTGAGGACACTGGCGGCAGACAGAGAGATATGGGATGTCACAGTATCAGACCAGGAGGGACGTGGGACCCGAGTACGGAGAGGAGGGGCACTCTGGAAAAGTGACCAGTGGACTTGCTGGCCACTGTGCCGTGGCAGGTGGCACCTACATGCTCTTCTTAACTGTGACTCTGTTCGACTTTAGAGAGCTGTGTGTGAAGCAGGGTTGGGTCCAGCCTGTGGAGGCCAGTAGCGATGGACCTTCAGGGTGAGAAACTGTTGGATCTGCATTTTTTGAGTTCAACCGACCAGCAGTGATCAGCTGCTCTCTGGGTCCATCTCCCCATCTCACCTACACAGAAGTCAGAAGGACCGCGCTGGGTGCCCTTCTGAGAGCCAGGTGCCCTGGGCTGAGGCTGAGTGCCCTCCACAGGGGCCTGCCCTACTCAGTATTTCCTTCCTCTTTCCTTAGGTCTATTTTACTCTCCTTTTTCTTCTGCCTCGGGTGATTGCCTAGCTCGGTAATTTTTAACCTGCAGCTTTTCTTCTTCGCTAAGATATGCATTTAGGTCTGTGAACTTTTTTCAAAGCACTGCTTTAATCACATCCCAGAAGGGTTCACACGTAGTACTTTCATTATCATCCACATTCGATTCAAAATAACTACCACAGTCTGCTGGGTAACTTCCAAGTGTTTCTTTCTGGCAGTGTGGTCAGAGTACATATTCTGTACTATTTGAATCTTTTGAAATTTATTGAGATCTGCTTTATGGCTCTGTGTATAGTCAAGACGAAAAACACGAGAGATGTGATTTTTAAGAATGTGTGTTTTAGGAGTTTCCATCATGGCTCAGCAGAAATGAATACAACTAGGAACCATGAGGTTGCAAGTTCGATCCCTGGCGATGCTCAGTGGGTTAAAGATCCAGCGTTGCCATGAGCTGTGGTGTAGGTTGCAGACACAGCTCGGATCGTGCATTGCTGTGGCTGTGGTGTAGGCCAACAGCTGTAGCTCGGATTAGACCCTAGCCTAGGAATGTCCACATGTTGCAGGTGAGGCCCTAAAATCACAAAAGCTGAAGAAAAAAAAAAAAGTATATCTTAGTTAAGTGCAACTTTACTTTTTGCTTAACCTGCTTTAGTGCATTGAAAAGATGTATTAAAACTCTCTTGCTCTAACTGGATTTATCACTGTGATTTGGTCAGTTTCTGCTTTATAGATTTTTGAGGCCATATTGCTAACTATGAATTTAGGATTATTCTCTCCTTGGTAAATTAAATTTTAAATCATTATGCTGTGAACATCTTTATCTGTAACTATACCTGTTAGCTTAAAACCTATTTTGCCTGATTTTACTGTAACTACATGAGTTCTCTTTTGATTAATATTTGCATCACGTATGTTCCAGTCATTTACTCCATGGTTAAGTGTTTGGTGTGTCTTTTATACAGGCTATATTTAAAGGTCAATAATACAGCATACTAAAACCATCAAGGGCAATACTTTAAATGATATGTGGATTATATCGGAATCAAGGTTTTTTTTTTTTTTTTTTTTTGGTGTCTTTTTGCTTTTTCTAGGGCTGCACCCATGGCATGTGGAAGTTCCCAGGCTAGGGGTTTAATTGGACCTATAGCCACCAGCCAATGCGACAGCCACAGGAATGTAGGATCTGAGCTGGGTCTGCAACCTACACCACAGCTCATGACAACACTGGATCTTTAACCCACTGAGCAGAGCCAGGGATCGAACGTGCAACCTCATGGTTCCTAGCTGAGCCACAACGGGAACTCCTCAATCAAGGTATTTTTAAAATTAATATAATAGTAGCTATATCTTGTCAAAAATCAGATGGCCATAATCCTAGATCCATCTCCTAGAGTATTGAAAATAAAAACAAAAGTAAACAAATGGGACCTAATTAAACTTTTGCACAGCAAAGGAAAACATAAACAAAATGAAAAGATGACCCATAAAATGGGAGAAAATATCTGTCAACAAAGCAACCAACAGGTAATTAATATACAAAATATACAACCAACTTATGCAGATCAATATCAAAGAAATAATTCAACCAAAAAATGGGCAGAAGACCTAAATTTAAATTTCTCCATCGCTTCTCGGCCTTTTGGCTAAGATCAAGTGTAAATTTCTCCAAAGACAAAATACAGATGACCAAAAAACACACGAAAAGATGTTCAAAACCACTGGTGAATTTCAAATCAAAACTACAATGAGCTATCACCTCACAGCAGTCAGAATGGCCATCACCAAAGTCTTTACAAACAATAAATGCTAGAGAGGGTGTGGAGAAAAGGGAACCCTCCTACACTGTTGGTGGGAATGTAAGTCAGTACAACCACTGTGGAAAACAGTATGGAAATTCCTCAATATATTCAGAGAAAATCCTAATTTGTTAAGATACATGCACCCCCATGTTTACTGCAGCACTATTTACAACAGCCAAGACATGGAAGCAACATAAATGTCCACTGGCAGAGGAAAACATAATGAAGATGTGGTATAGAACTGTCAAAGCAATCCTGAGGAAAAAGAAACAAAGCAGGCAGCATAACTGTCCGAAACTTCAGGCAATATCACAAAGCTGCAGTAATCAAAACAGTGTGACAAGGAATTCCCATCATGGCTCAGTGACTTAGCAAACCTGAGGACGTGGGTTCAATCCCTGGCCTTGCTCAGTGGGTTAAGGATCTGGCGTTGCCATGAGCTGTGGTGCAAATCACAGATGCAGCTTGGATCTAGCATTGCTGTGGCTGTGGCACAGACCAGAGGCTATAGCTCCAACTGGACCCCTAGCCTGGGAACCTCCATATGCCACAGGTGCCACCCTAAAAAGACAAAAAAAAAATATGGTATTGGTTAAAACACACACACCAAAAAACAGACATACAGGTAATGGAACAGAATAGAGAGCCCAGAAATAAACCCAGACACCTAAGGTCAATTACTAGATGTCTAATTGACACCTCCTTGTGGGAAAAAAAAAAAAAACCCACAAGAGTATAAAATGGGAAAAAGACAGTCTCTTTAGTAAGCAGTGCTGGGAAACTGTAAAATCAATGAAAAATGTAAATCAATGAAACTAGAACACACCCTCACACTATGCACAAAAAATAAACTCAAAATGGCTTAAAAGCTTAAACATAAGGCAAGACACCATAAAACTCCTAGGGGAGAATGTAGGCAAAAACATTCTCTGCCACAAACCATACAAATATTTTCTTAGGTCAGTCTCCCAAAGCAATAAAGATGAAATCAACAATAAACTAATGGGACCTAAACAAATTTATAAGCTTTCGCACTTCAAAGGAAACCATAAAGACCATATGAAATGGGAGAAAATAGTTGCAAACAATGCAAACGACAAGGCCTTAAATCTCCAAAATATACAAACAGCTCATTCAACTCAACAACAAAAAACAACCCAATAGAAAAATGGGCAGAAGACCTAAATAGACATTTCTCCAAAGAGAACACATGGATAGCCAGTAGGCACATGAAAAGATGCCCAACATCACAAGTTATTAAAGAAATGCAGATTACAGTTACAATGAGCTATCACCTTACACCAGTCAAAATGGACATCATCAAAAAAAAAAAAAAATCCTACAAACAATAAATGGTGGAGAGGGTATAAAGGAAACACACCTCCTTCACCCTTCTCCACTGCTGGTGGGAATGCAAATTGGTACAATCACTGTGGAAAAGAGTATGGAGGGACCTCAAAAAAATAAAAATATAACTACGCTATGATCCAGCAATCCCACTCCTGAGCATCTATCCAGAGAAAACTCAAACTTGAAAGGATACATGCGGAGTTCCCTTTGTGACTCAGTGGTTAGCGAATCCGACTAAGAACCATGAGGTTGCAGGTTCGATCCCTGGCCTTGCTCAGTGGGTTGAGGATCTGGCGTTGCCGTGAGCTGTGGTGTAGGTTGCAGACGTGGCTCGGATCCCGCGTTGCTATGGCTGTGGTGAAGGTCGGCAGCTACAGCTCCTGTTAGACCCCTAGCCTGGGAACCTCCACATGCCGCGGGTGCGGCCCCAGATAAGGCAAAAAGACAAAAAAAAAAGATACATGCGCCCCCATGTTCACTGCAGCACTGTTTACGATGGCAAAGACATGGAAGCAACCTGAATGTCTGTTGACAGAGGAATGAATAAAGACTCTGGGGTACAGGTATTCAACATAGTATTACTCAGCCATCAAAAAGAAATAATCCCATCTGCAATAGCATGGATGGAACTAGAGACTATCATATGAAGTCAGACAAACATCATATGACATCACTTATTGTGGAATCTAAAAAAATGATACAAACGAACGTATGTGCAGAACAGAAACAGATTCGCAGACTTTGACAAAAATTTATGGTTCCCAAAACAGATTTGAGGGAGCAGCAGAAAGGGGGTTTGGAACTGGCATATGCACAATGTGGTAGATGGAACGGCTGGCTGACGGGGACCTGCTGTGTAGCACAGGCAACTCTAGTCAATATTCTTTAATGATTTATATTGGAAAAGAATCTGGAAAAAATGGATATGGATGTGTAACGGAATCAATTTGTTGTACAGCAGAAAGTATCAAAACATTATAAATCAACTATACTTCAATAAAACATAAAAGACAGAGGAGAGACATAAAGCAAAAATCTTACTACAAAACTACAATAATCAAGACGGTATAGTACTGGCACAGGGACAGACATATAGACCGATGGAACAGAAAGTCCAGAAACAAAGCTTTGCAATTATGGTCAACTGATTTTTGACAAGGATGCTAAAACAATTTAACGCTGGAAAGAACAGCCTTTTCAACAAATCAGAATCAGAATATTTGGAGAGTCACATACAAAAGAATGAAACTGTACGTCCACTTCACACCTTGTACAAAAATGTACCCAAAGTGGATGATAGTCTTGAATCTAAGAGCTAAAACTAAAAACACAGTGATAAACTTTTATGACTTTGGGTTAAGGAATGGTTTCTTAGATATGACAACAAAAGTATAAGAGACAAAGGAAAAAAAAGAGATAAACTGGGGAGATGGGATTAAGATGGCAGAATAGAAGGACTGGAGCTCAACTTCTCTCATAAGAACAACAAAATCACAACCAAATGGCAAGCAGCCTTCAACCAAATGGACTGTAAACTTCCAAAAAAGATATTCTGCTCCAGAAAACAAAGAGGAGCCCACATTTAGAGGTAGGAGGGGCAAATATGTGATATAAGCAACCCCATGCATCCCGGGTGGGAAGCCACACAGACTGGAAAGTAACTGTATCACAGAGACTCACCGACAGGACTAAAAGTTCTGAGCCCCACATCAAACCCCCACACCAGGGGATCTGCCACTGGGAGAAACAGCCCCCAGAGCATCTGAAATTGAAGACCAGTGGGGCTTGTGCACAATATCTCCACGGGAATGGGGGAAATGGAGACCTCATTCTTGAAAGGCTCACACAGACTTTCAGATGCAATGGGTCCCAGGGCAAAGCAAAGCCTCCAAAGGAATCTAGATTGGACCTGACTACAGTTCTTAGAGATCTCCTGAGAAAATGGAGTGACTGTTGTTTTTTGTTGGGGAATGATACTGGAGGCAAAGCTCAGGGGAATATACACCAGCCTGCGTTTCTCTGAAGGTGGCCATTTTGGGAAAATCTGGCCCCACCCATCAGCAAGGAGAAGCTCCAGGCCAAACAATAATCCAGGTGGGATCACAGCCCCACCCATCAGTAAACAGGCTGCCTGAAGACCCCTCAGGCACACAGCCACCTCTAATCTCACCCAGAGACAAAGCCCCAACCACCAGTGTACAGGCACCAGTCCTTCCTATCAGGAAGCCTACATCAAGCCCCCCCATACCAACTTCAGCCAAGAGGGGGAGGGGGGGCAAACACCAGAAATAAGAGAGGCTACAACTCTATTGTCTGCAAAAAGGTCACCACACCAAAAACTTATAAAAATGCAAACACAGAGAACTATAACTCAGATAAGGGAGAAAAAAAAAAAAAAACCAGAAAAACAGCTCAGTGATGAGAAGATTATCAGCCTCCAGTGGGGAGGGGATGGGACTTTAGACTGTTGATGCTGAAGATGATGCAAGACACTGGAAATAAACTGGAGGCGAAGATTGATAATTTATAGGAAACACTGAGCCAAGAAATACAAGATATAAAAATTAAGCAAGAAGAGATGCAAAATACAATAACGGAAATAAAAAGTTCATTAGAAGCAGCCAACAGTAAAATACAGGAGGCAGAAGAACGAATAAGCATGGTGGAGAACAGATTAGTGTAAATCACTAATGCAGAAGAGAAAAGAGATAAAAGATTGAAAGGAAATGAGAGTCTCGGAGAACTCAGGGATAATGTTAAATGCACCAACATCCATATTATAGGGGTGCCAGAGGGAGAAGAGAGAGAGGAGGGGACAGAAAAAATATTTGAAGAGATAATAGCCAAAAACTTCCCTAACATGGGAAAGGAATTCACTCCAGGAAGTGCAACGGGTACCATATAAAATAAACCCAAGGAGGAACACCCCAAGACACATATTAATCATATGACCAAAATTAAAGACAAAGAGAAAATATTGAAAGCAGCTAAGGAAAAGAAACAAGTAACATACAAGGGAACCCCAATAAGGTTATCGGCAGATTTTTCAGGTGAACCTCTGCAGGCCAGAAGGGAGTGGCATGATATACTTAATGTGATGAAAGGGAAAAACTTCCAACCAAGATTACTTTATCCAGCAAGGCTCTCATTCAGATTTGAAGGAGAGATCAAAACCTTTAAAGATAAGCAGAAGCTGGGGAGTTCCCGTCGTGGCGCAGTGGTTAACGAATCCAACTAGGAACCGTGAGGTTGCGGGTTCGATCCCTGCCCTTGCTCAGTGGGTTAACGATCTGGCGTTGCCGTGAGCTGTGGTGTAGGTTGCAGACGCGGCTCGGATCCTGCGTTGCTGTGGCTGCGGCGCAGGCCAGTGGCCACAGCTCCGATTAGACCCCTAGCCTGGGAACCTCCACATGCCGCAGGTGCGGCCATAAA
>PVHT020004944.1:42914643-43005001 GCA_004024745.2 Catagonus wagneri | reverse complement strand
GGGTTCGATCCCTGCCCTTGCTCAGTGGGTTAACGATCTGGCGTTGCCGTGAGCTGTGGTGTAGGTTGCAGACGCGGCTCGGATCCTGCGTTGCTGTGGCTGCGGCGCAGGCCAGTGGCCACAGCTCCGATTAGACCCCTAGCCTGGGAACCTCCACATGCCGCAGGTGCGGCCATAAAATGACAAAAGGCAAAAAAAATAAAAATAAAAAAATAAAGATAAGCAGAAGCTAAGAGATTTCTGCAAAAATAAGCCAGCTTTACAACAGATACTAAAGAAACTTCTCAAGGCAGAAAAGGCTGCAACCAGAAACAATAATACTACAAATGACAAGGCTCACCAGTAAAGGCATATATACAGTAAAGATACAAAATCATCCATGCACAATTATGCTACCAAAATCAGAAATCCCGAGAAGAGAGCAGAAATGCAGGACACTAGACACACACTTGCAATTAAGAAACCAACAACTTCTAACAATCTCATTTATATACAGACTCCTATATCAAAGCTTCAGGGTAACTGCAAACTGAAAATCTACAATTGATACACAAATAAGAAAAGTCAACTTAAATACAACATTAAAGATAGTCATCAAACCACAAGAGGAGACAACAAGAGAATAAGGGAAGAAAGAAGAGCAATAAAAATCCAGAACAGTTAGTAAAATGGCAATAAGAACATACATATCAATATTACCTTATATGTTAATGGACCAAATGCCCCAACCAAAAGACACAGACTAGCTGAATGGATACAAAAATAAGACCCATATATATGCTGTCTTCAAGAGACTCACTTCACTTCTAGAAACACACACAAATTGAAAGTGAGAGGATGGAAGAAAATATTCCATGCAAAAATGAATCAAAAGAAAGCTGGAGTAGCAATACTCATGTCAGACAAAATTGACTGTAAATTGAAGAACATTTTAAGAGACAAGGAAGGGCACTACATAATGATCAAAGGATCAGTCCAAGAAGAAGATATAACAATTTTAAATATCTATGCACCCAACATAGGATCACCACAATGTACAAGGCAACTGCTAACAACATTAAAAGGAGAAATGGATGATAACACAACCATATTAGGGGACTGTAACACCCCACTTACAGCAATGGATAGATCATCCAGACAGAAAATCAATAAGGAAACACAGGCCCTGAAGGAAGCATTAGATCAGATGGACTTAATAGGTATTTATAGGACATTCCATCCAAAAGCAACAGAATACACATTCTTCTCAAGTGTGCACGGAACATTCTCTAAGACTGATCACATCCTGGGCTACAAATCAAGCTTTGGGGAGTTCCCGTCGTGGTGCAGTGGTTAACGAATCCGACTAGGAACCATGAGGTTGTGGGTTCGATCCCTGGCCTTGCTCAGTGGGTTAACGATCCGGCGTTGCCGTGAGCTGTGGTGTAGGTCACAGACACGGCTCGGATCCTGTGTTGCTGTGGCTGCAGCATAGGCCAGTGGCTATAGCTCCGATTAGACCCCTAGCCTGGGAACCTCCACATGCCGCGGGTGTGGCCCTAAAATGACAAAAGACAAAAAAAAAAAAAAATCAAGCTTTGGCAACTTTAAGAAAATTGAAATCATATCAAGCATCTTTTCTGACCACAATGCTATACGACTAGAAATCAACAAGAAAAACATGGCAAAAAACACAAACACATGGAGACTAAACAACATGCTACTAAACAACCAATGGATCACTGAAGAAATCAAAGAGAAAATTAAAAAATACCTAGAAGCAAATGACAACAAAGATACAACACTCTAAAATCTATGCATTGCAGCAAAAGCAGTTCTAAGAGGAAAGTTTATAGCAATACAAGTCTACCTCAGGAAACAAGAAGCTCAAATAAACAACCTAAATTTACATCTAAGGCAGCTAGAGAGAGAAGAACAGACAAAACCTAAAGTCAGTAGAAGAAAAGAAATCATAAAGATCAGAGCAGAAATCAATGAAACAGAAACAAAGATAACCACAGAAAAGATCAATGAAACTTAAAGCCGGTTCTTTGAAAAGATCAACAAAATTGATAAACCTTTAGCCAGACTTAACAAGAAAAAAAGAGGACTCAAATCAATGAAATGAGAAATGAAAAAGGAGACGTAACAACAGACATCACAGAAATACAGAGGATCTAAGAGACTACTACATGCAACTCTACACCAATCAAGTGGAAAATCTACAAGAAATGGACAAATTCTTAGAAAAGCACAATCTTACAAGACTAAACCAAGATGAAAAAAAAAGATGAACAGACCAATCACAAGTTCTGAAATTGAAACTGTGATGAAAAAGCTTCCAACAAACGAAGTCCAGGACCAAGATGGCTTCACAGGCGAATTCTATCAAACATTTAGAGAAGAGTTAACACCTACCCTTCTAAAACTATTCCAAAAAATTGCAGAGGAAGGGACACTCCCAAACTCATTCTTTGAGGCCACCATCACCCTGATACCAAAACCAGAAAAGATAACACAAAAAAAGAAAATTACAGGCCAATTTCACTGATGAACACAGATGCAAAATTCCTCAACAAAATACTAGCCAACCGAATCCAACAATACATTAAAAGGACTGTACATCATGATCAAGTGGGATTTATCCCAGGGATGCAAGGATTCTTCAATATCCACAAAGCAATCAATGTGACACACCACGTTAACAAACTGAAGAATAAAAACCATACGATCCTCTCCATAGATGCAGAAAAATCCTTTGTCAAAATCCAACACCCATTTCTGATAAAAACCCTTCAGAAAATGGGCACAGAGGGAACCTACCTCAACATAATAAAGGCCATCTGTGACAAACCCAGAGCTCACATCATTCTCAATGGTGAAAAGCTGAAAGAATTCCCACTGAGATCAAGAACAAGACAAGGATGTCCACTCTTGCCAGCACTATTCAACATAGTTTTGGAAGTCCTAGCCACAGCAATCAGAGAAGTAAAAGAAATAAAAGGAATCCAAATTGGAAAGGAAGATATAAAACTAATCAGTATTTGCAGATGACATGATACTATACCTACAGAACCCTGAAGACTCTACTAGGAAACTGTTAGAACTCATCAATGAATTTGGCAAAGTCGCAGTATACAAAATTAATACACAGAAATCAACTGTATTTGTATATACTAGCAAGGAAAGATCAGAAAGAGAAATTAGGGAAGCAATCCCGTTTACCATCCTATCAAAAAGAATAGAATTCTTAGGAATAAACCTACCTAAAGAGATAAAAGACCTGAACTTTAAAAACTGTAAGATGCTGATGAAAGAAATCAAGGATGACACAAACAGAAAGACACACCACACTCTTGGACTGGAAGAGTTAACATTATGACTATACTACCCAAGGCAATCTACAGATTCAATGCAATCCCTATCAAATTACCAAGGACATTTTTCACAGAACGAGAACAAAATATTTTAAAGTTTGTTTGGAAGCACAAAAGACCCAGGATATCAAAGACATCCTGAAAAAGAAAAATGGGGCTGGAGGAATCAGGCTATACTTCAGACTATACTACAAAGCGACAGTCATCAAAACTGTGTGGTACTGGCACAAAGGCAGAAATATAGATCAGTGGAACAGTATAGAAAGCCCAGAATTAAACCCACACATCCACAGTCAACTAACAGATGACAAAGGTGACAAGAATATACAATGGAGAAAAGACAGCCTGTTCAATAAGTGGTGCTGGGAAAACTGGACAGCCACATGTAAAAGAATGAAATAAGAACACTTCCTAACACCATACACAAAAATAAACTCAAAATGGATTAAAGACCTAGATATAAGACCAGATACCATAACACCCTTAGAGGAAAACATAGGCCAAACACTCTCCAACATAAACCAGAGTAACATCTTCTCAGATCCACCTTAGAGTAATGACATAAAAACAAAAATAAACAAATGGGACTTGATTAAACTTAAAAGTTTCTGCACAGCAAAGGAAACCCTAAACAAAATGAAAAGACAACCCACGGACTGTAAGAAAATACCTGTAAATGAATTGACTGACAAGGGATTAATCTCCAAAATTTACAAACACCTCCTATAGCTCAATACCAAAAAAATAAACAACCCCATCAAAAAATGGGCAGAAGATATAAACAGACAGTTCTCCAAAGAAGACACACAGATGGCCAAAAAACACATGACAAGATGTTCAACATTACTCGTTATTAGAGAAATGCAAATCAAAACCACTATGAGGCACCACCTTACACTGGCCAGAATGGCCATCATCAAAAAGTCTACAAACAATAAGTGCTGGAGAGGGTGTGGAGAACAAGGAACCCTATTACACTGTTGGTAGGAATGCAAATTGTTGCAACCACTGTGGAAAACAGTTTGGAGATTCCTCAGAAAACTAAAAATGGAATTACCATTTGATCCAGCGATCCCACTCCTGTGCATCTATCCAGAGAAAACCATGACTTGAAAAGACACATGGACTCCAGGGTTCATTGCAGCACTCTATGCAATAGCCAAGTCATGGAAACAACCTAAATGCCCATCAACAGAGGAGTAGATAGGGAAGATGTGGTACATATACACAGTGGAATATTACTCAGCCATTAAAAGGAACAAAATAACAGCATTTATAGAAATATGGATGGACCTAGAAATTATCATGCGAAGTGAAACCAGTCAGACAATGCGACACCAACATCAAATGCTACTGCTTACATGTGGAGTCTAAATAAAGGACACAGTGAACTTCTTTGAAGAACAGACACTGACTCACAGACTTTCGAAAAGTTATGGTTTCCAAATGAGACAAGTTGTGGTGTGGGGGGATGCACTGACGGTTTGGGATGGCAATGCTATAAAATTTGGTTGTGACGATTTTTGTACACCTATAATTGTAATAAAATTCATTAAGTAATTAAAGAAAACAAACAAAAAAATACACGCACCCCAATGTTCACAGCAACACCATTCGCAATAGCTACCCTATGGAGATAACCTAAATGTACTGACGGATGATTGGATTAGGAAGATGTGATATATATACACAATGGAATACTACTCAGCCATAAAAATGAACAAAATAATGCAATTTGCAGCAACATGGATACAACTATAGATTATCATACTAAGTGAAGTACGTCAGATAAGGAAATACAGATACCTAAAGAATCATTTATAATACGTGGAATCTAAAATACAGCACAAGTGATCCTATCTCCAAAGCAGAAACAGATCACGGACATGGAGAACCCAGGCTCAGGGGGAGGAAGCATGGTGGACGAGAAGTCTGAGGTTGGTATATGCAGACTATTCCATTTAGAATGGATAAGCAGTGAGGTCCTACAGCACAGGGCACTCTATCCAGTCTCTTGGGGTAGAACATGATGCAGGACCACATGAGAAAAAGAATGAGTCTATGTGTGCATGACTGGGTCACTGTGCTATAGAGCTGAAACTGACAGAACACTGCAAATCGACCAGTTAAAAAAGGACAGGCGCAATTTATCTTCATGTAAAAATAAACACATACATACATACTCAATGCATATGTACATGTGCACACATGCACATTAAAGCTTGTTTGAATAGACAAATTTCATCTTAATCTTCTTAAAAAAGGCAAAAAGCCATGTCTCTGATTTTTGCTCTGTGTATCATATGATCTCAATTAATACCTCTGGGAAAAGAGCTGAATTGCAGCAATATTATGTAACCTGGTAACTGGGCACAACTCTTAAGTCATTTTTTACGTTTCCCAAGAGTTTTGGTGAAAACTGAAAGTAAATATCCAAACCATTCAGTTTAAAAATAATAAAATGAAATATGACACAAATGAACCTACCTACGAAACAGAAACAAAGACACAGAGAACAGACTTGTGTTTGCCAAAAAGGAGGGAAGAGGGAATGGGGTGGACTGGGAGTCTGGGGTTAGTAGATGCAAACTATTCCATTCAGAATGGGTGGGCAATGAGGTCCTACTGTACAGCACAAGGAACCATATCCATTCTCCCAGATAGACCACGATGGAAAATGATATAAAAAAGGAATGTATATATTTGTGTGACCGAGTCACTTTGTTGTAGAGCAGAAACTGTCACAACACTGTAAACTGACTACACTGCTAAGAGAAGTAAGCTCAAAATACGGACAGGACACCTCTGCATCCCAAGTATCACGTTATGGGACCTAGCGCTCCCTACGAATTTGAGAGTTATAACCATTTTAAGCTGAAATTCCTGACCACCAAACAGATCCCCATGCTGTTTTCCTATGTTTATATTTGTAACCTATGACGTAAATTAACTTCCATCCTATCAGCTTTAACACCTATCAAAACACACCACATAGCTATTTTTATAGCTAAGAAGGAAAGCTCTTGTACAAGTTGATATGAGTAAGTATTATACTAAGCAGCTAAAATGTTGACAATGATGAACCTGGGTGGGGGAGGAACTCAGGGAGCTGTGGGTAGCACAGCGCTAACAGCTGCAAGAACCTGGCTGAAGTTTAATAATATTAAGTATAAGATGTTAAAACTACTCTCCAGTATATAAAAATGTGTATCAGCCACAAATCCCTCTCCATATTACCATAAACATCTGAGTAATTTCCAGAAGCACCAATAGGAGAATTTTATAAGATCCTAATGACAACTAGAAACCGTTTTATCTGCTAACAGTAGACTTACGGTTTATTTTAAGGATGCTCATAAGTCTGGATGCTAATAAGTCTAATAAGAAAAAAATTATTCCTCACCAGCTAACCAATCTCTTTAGGCAATAACGGCAACACAAAATACTAACTGGGAGTGGAGTATGTCTCTTTAAGATGCCAACCTCAATGGTCCATTCTATTTATATGCAAATATTGGGGAAAAAAGCTCTGCAAAACAAAACATAAAAACCCTGGAAATACCACCCGGATATGCCTATCAACAGCTAATCCACGAGCCAAACAAAGATATAACCAATTCAAACAGAAATGCATTTATTAGATAAAATATGGAAAGGTAACGTTAATCTTAGTAAATGAGATAATTTAGGTTAAAAGCAAAAAGTATAGAACTGGAACCAAGACACACTGGGTTTTTTCTTCCTAATCAAAGCTCCTCAAAACTGCTTTTTCCCTTGTCTGTAACATCGCAAGGAAAAAATGGCAGATTCTTTGTTCTAAAGGAGCCTATAACTTATAAATTAATTTCCATCATATAAGCTTTAACACATATCAAAACACACCACACAGCTATTTTTACAGCTAAAAAGGAAAGTTCTTGTACAAGCTCTTGGTCAAGTAATGAAGACTTCCACAGAAAACGAGGGCCCCTGCTGAGGAGGGCAGCCTGGGAGAGCAAGAGGGCTGCTGCAAGAACGAGATACAGTCAGGCAGCGCTGGTGTCAACACATTCGCCACAAGGAAAGGGACACGAAAACAAAACGAAACTCACAAAAAGCAACAGAGAGTCCATACCTATCAATACTCTAAATGTAAAGGGCTTGAATTCTCCAATCGAAAGACACAGATCGGCTGAATGAAATAAAAAACAAGATCCAACAATATGCTGCCTTCATAAGGCTCACTTTAGTTTTAAGGATATACAAAGGCTCAAAGTAAAGGGCTGGGAAAAAATACTCATGAAACTGGAAAATGAGAACAGAATTGGCTATATTTATATTAGACAAAACAGACTTTAAGCCAAAAATGGTAACCAGAGACAAAGAAGGTTATTATATAATGACAAAGCAGTCAATTCAGGAAAATATAGCAGTCACATATGCACCCAATGTCAGGGCACCTACATATATTAAGCAAATACAAACAGATCTGAGGGAGAAAGGGACAACCATACAATCACAGTAGGGACTTAAGAACCCACACTTTCAACAACAGATCATTCAGACAAAATCAACAAGGGACCACTGGGCCTGAACCAGACTTTAGATCAAAGGGACCTAACAGACATATACAGAACGTTCCAACCAACAGCAGAACACACATTCCTCACAAGTGCACATGGAACATTCTCTAGAAAAGATCATAGATTAGGTCACAAAACAAATCTTAATAAATTTAAAGGGAACAAAATCATATTAACCATTTTTTTTTCTGACCACGATAGTATGAAACTAGAAATCAGTAACAAGAAAAAAAATTGGGGAATTCACAAGTATATGGAGATTAAACAACATGCTCTTGAAAAACCCAATGGATCAAAGAAGAAATCAAAGGAAAAATAAAACGATCTCTTGCAACCAGTGAAAATGGAAACACAGCACACCAAAACTAATGCAATGCACAAAAGCAGATCTGCATCAAAGTAGTATAGAAAAGAAGTTTACAGCAATAAATGCTTCATTAAGAAAGAAGAACTGGAGTTCCCGTTGTGGTACAGTGGAAATGAATCAGACTAGGAACCATGAGGTTGCGGGTTCGATCCCTGGCCTCGCTCAGTAGGTTAAGGATCCTGCGTTGCTGTGGCTGTGGTGTAGGTTGCCAAAGCAGCTTGGATCCCACGTTGCTCTGGCTGTGGTGTAGGCCGGCAGCTGTACCTCTGATTAGGTCCCTAGCCTGGGAACTTCCACATGCTGTGGGTGCAGCCCTAAAAAGCAAAAATAAATAAATAAATAAAAACCAGAAAGAAAGAAGAACCTGATTTAAAACCTGAAGGAACCAGAAAAAGAAGACTACATTAAGCCCTAAGTCAGAAGAAGCAAGGAAATAACAAAGGTCAGAGAAGAAAGATATGGAGACTAAAAAGAAAACAGAAAACATCAATGAAACCACGAGTAGTTTGTTTTTTGTTTTTTGGGGTTTTTTTTGTCTTTTGTCGTTTTTTGGGGCCACACCCTCGGCATATGGAGGTTCGCAGGCTAGGGGTCCAATCGGAGCTACAACTGCCAGACTACACCACAGCCACAGCAAAGCCAGATCCAAGCCACGTCTGCGACCTAGGGGTAGTTTTTTAATTCAATAAAATAGATAAACTTTTAGATTCGGTAAGAAAAAAAGAGGAGTCAGAATTAAAAATGAAAGAGGACACTACAACTGATACTACAGAAATACAAAGGATAACAGGAGACTACTCTGAATAATTAGACACCAACAAACCAGACAGCCTAGGAAATGGATCATCCATGAAACTCCTAGAGGAAAACATAGGACAAAGCTCCTAAACTTGGTCTTGGCAATGATTTTTTTTAGTTGATCACCAAAAGCAAACATAAACAAGTGGAACATCAAAGAATGAGGTGTTGCCTTCTGCAGCAACAGGGGTAGACTTGGAGGGCATTAGGCTAAGTGAAATAAATTAGAGAAAGGCGAATACTGCATAATATCTCTTACACGTGGACTCTAAAAAAATACTGCTGAATCATACTGCAACTCTACTTTTAGGTTTTTAAGGAGCCTCCATACTGTTTTGCAGAGTGGCTGCACCAGTTTACATTTCCACCAAGCGTGTAGGAGGGCTCCCTTTTCTCCACACCCTCTCCGGCATTCACTATTTGTCGACTTTTTGATGATGGTCATTCTGACCACTGCAAGGAAGTACCCTATTGTAGTTCTACATATCCGTTTCTCTAATTATTAGCAATATACACATGTATACACATACATCACTAGGGATACACACACCACACCTAACAGAATATTATTCAGCCATAAATAAGAATGGATACTATGAAAATCCTTCCTAGAGGAAAACACAGGCAGAACAGTCTGACATAAATAGCAGTAGTTTTTTTTTTTTTTGATCCTTCTTCTAAAGCAAATAAAAGCAGAAAAAAGTGGGACTGAATTAAATTTAAAATCTTTTGCAGAGCCAAGGAGACCGCTGGCTAAAGGAAAAGACAACTTCCTGAATGGGAGAAGGTATATGCAAATGATACAGATGATAAGGGGTTAATATACAGCAGACATAAAGAGCTCAAAGAGCTCAACTCAAAGAAACAATCCATTAAAAAATGGGCAGATGAACCAAAGACATTTTTCCAGAAAGGAAATGCAGATGGCCACCAGGCACGGGAAACGATGCTGAACACAGCTAATTACCCAAACACAAATCAAAGCTACAATGCGTTATCACCTCACACCTCAGAACAGCTTAACAGGACACCTATTTTTAAAAAAAGAAGAGGGATTCTGCTCTGTCCTCAGGACGACTGGGAGCAGTTCAACAACACCACAAAGGTGAACGTGGAAAAGACACGACTGTCCTTCATGAATGATGCCATGTTCTGCTCATTCATGCATAAAAAAGGTAATACATGAGGAACGGTCACTCCTGCGGGGGACGAACGGGACAGTCCAAGAGCCTCCAGCTACAGACAGGACCCCAGCCTGAGCTTAAGTCCAGATACAAACAGGCAGGACACGTGGACCAGTCTGAGGTCAGCCAGGGCCTCTGGAGTCCCTGCTTGGCCCCTGCCGTCTGTCCGAGATGCCCCCCAGCCCCAGGGCAAAGCCTGGGCATTCCCTCCCACGACTCAGTTTCCATCCAGGCAGTGCTGACGGGAGGGCGCGGCACGGTCCCCCGCACACTGTCACTGCGGCCTGCCCCCAGCAGCACCCCCTCCTCCAGCCTCCTGGCAGCAGGAAGCCTGTGCCGCCAGCCCTCTCCCCTGCTGCTCGTCCAGGGCCTGGTCACCCCCCTACCGGACCACAGTCCTCGCTGCAGGGCTGCTTTGCCCCATGGTGCCCCCGCACCCCCTCCCCTAGCTGCTCAGCGTCCCTGATCCAGGGCACTGGCTGGGGGGAGATGGTTTACACAAGTGGAGATGAAAACACACTCGCTCAGTATTTCCCAAACTCCCTCCCAGTTCCAAGGGTCTTTCTCGTGCCCTCCAAGTCCACAGAGGACACGGGAGGGGCCGTTCTTCCTCTGTGACCCCTGCCCCA
Organism: Catagonus wagneri; assembly: GCA_004024745.2. Lineage (NCBI taxonomy): Eukaryota > Metazoa > Chordata > Mammalia > Artiodactyla > Tayassuidae > Catagonus > Catagonus wagneri. Next base: position 42,994,105 of record PVHT020004944.1, on the reverse strand, counting down.
AGTCCGGCCGGCTGCACGGCCGCAGCGCAGGACACACAGTGGGCAGGCGTAGGGGCTCCAACGTCATGCCCGTGCCACAGAGGGAGCATTCATGGACACGGGACATAGGTGCCAAATACAAGGGCACTGATGACAACAAGCTGGCCAGTGCCATGTGAACCCGGGCTCAGCGCTGCCAACTGTATGACCGTCCCCAGATCCCGGGACCTGCCTGAGGCCTCACCTTGAGCACGTGACCACGATCACACCCAAGCAGGACGGCTGGGTGGGCTTAGGAGGGCGGTGAGGGGGAGGCCCCAGGACAGTCAGCCTGCCAGCCACCGACAGCACCCTGGGCAGTCAGGGAGGGCTCTGTGCCCGGGTCCGGGCATCCTGGGCCGAGCACAGAGCCCTCAGTGAACAGTCACAAAAAGATGACAAAAGGCAAAATTAGAACCAAATCACTGTCTTTTACACGACTGACATCTGTTAAGTCCAAACTCTCTTTCTATAATTAACCACTTTTAGTAACCACTAGAATTATACATGTCAAGGAATACGTAAAAAATAACTAATGTACTGATTACACACACACACTCTCGTGCATACAGTAAGTTTCTGAAGAGACACAAACAATTAAAATTGTTACTAACTTTCACTAACTTCTCAGGGGTCAGGCCACGGTACACAGGTGACTGAGCAGTGCCTGGCTCTGGGTCAGAGATTCTGTCATGTTTTGTCCCTGAAACATGCTAGGGAATGTTCCATGTTAACATAATTGGATGTGCACCTTGCACTCAGTGGAATTTTCCATATATGTTAGGTCCATCTGATATAAAATATGGCTCATCCAATGTCTTCCTGTTGATTTTCTGTCTGAATGCTCTATCCATTGTTGAAAAGTGGGGTACCGAAGTCCCCTAATGTTACTACTTGGTTGTCTGTTTTTTTCCTTCAGCTCTGTTACTATGCTTAATATATTTAGGGGCTCTGATGTTGGATGTATATATATATATATATATATATATATATATATATATATGACAATTATACTTTCTTGATAAACTGACTGCTTTATCATTATGTAATAACCTTGTCTCTTGTTACCATTTTTGGCTTGAAGTCTCTTGTACGTGATAAAAGTGTAGCTTGCCCTGCTCGCTTTCATTTTCCGTTTGTGTGAATATTTTCTCATGTCCCTTCACTTTGAGGCTGTGTGTGTCTCCAAAGCTGAATTCAGGCTTTTATAAGCAGCATGTTGTTGGGTCTTACTTGTTTTACCCTCAAGATTCTAGGTCTTTCAATTGGAGCACTCAGGTCATTTACATTTAGATTAATTAATGATCAGTATGGGCTTTTTAATACCATCTTGTTGTTTTTCTGGATCACTTACAGTTCCCTTTCCCCCCTTCCTGTTGACTTCCTTTCTAATCTGATGATTTTCTACAGTAGTAGGCTTTGATTTCCTCTCTTTAGCTCTTGCGAATCTACTGTATGGCCTTCTCATTACCACAGGTTCACATAAAACATGTTATAAATATAACTTTTATACTGAAAACAATTTAACTTGTCACATAAAAGTTTACCCTTTTATTACTTTTTTTTACATATTCTTGATGTCACAGTTTATATCTTCTTATACAGTGAATCTATTAAACTATTACAGCTACAGCTATTTTTAATTCTTCTGTCTTTAACTAGAGTCAAGTAGTGAACAGCATGTTACAGCATTAAGAGTATTCTGATCATATGCTTATCTTTACCAGTATGCTGTATATTTTCATGTTTGTATTTACTAATCAGCCTTATTTCATTTCAGCTTGAAGAATTCCTTTTAGATTTAGTGGAGATGAATCCTTTCAGCTTTTGTTGTCAGGGAAAGTCTTTATCTCATCTTCATTTCTGAAAGACAGCTTTGTCAGAGGAAGTATTCTTAGTTGGCAGTTTCTTTCAGCACTTTGAACGTATCACACCATTCCCTCCTTGCCTGTAAGATCTCTCCCGAGAAGTCTGCTGGTAGCCATATGCGATTCCCTTGTATGAGAGAAATTTTAGACAGTCTTATTATTGTGTGTTTTGGAGAAGACTGTTTTGGGTTGAAATTTTAGGGTGACCTATTAGCTTCCTGACCTTAGATGTCCAGATCTCTCTGGTTTGGGAAGTTCTCAGCCATTACTTCTTTAAATACGCTGTCTGTCCCTTTCCCTCTCTTCGCCTCCAGGGACTCCAAAGATGCACACATTATTTCCCTTGAAGGTGTGTCGTTGAGTCTGTAGGATTTCTTCAGTCCTTTTTCTTTTTCCTTCTTTATTTGGGGGGGGGGGTTCCTCTGGATAATTTCAGTTGATCTGTCTTCTAGCTGATTCTTCCCTCTGCTTGGTCAAGTCTGTTGTTGAAGCTATTGAATTCTTCAGTTGTGTTTCCCATCTCTTTGTTGAACTTCTCGTTTTGCTCTTGGATTGTTTTCCTCTTTGTTGTTAACCGGTTTATCCTTGCGGCTCTCTCGTTTTGCTCTTGGATTGTTTTCCTCTTTGCTGTTAACCGGTTTATCCTTGCGGCTCTCCGAGCATCACTACACCAGTTACTGTGCATTCTCTGCTGGGCAGTTCCTGGATGCCCACTTCTCTGGGGCGGCCACTGGAGGTTTACCAGGCTCCTTTGTGGAGCTGTGTTCCTGAATCCTGGTGATCCCTCTGGCCTTACATAGGTGTCTGGGCCTTGACGAAGCAGTCAGCTCTAGACTTAATTTACAGACTTCAGTAAGGGAAGACTTTCACTCACGAGCAGGGGCGCCCTGGAGTGTGCTGTAACCCTAGGTCTTGTGGTTCAGGCTGCCAGGTGGTGGCGTGTGGTGGAGCCAGGTCCAGGAGTCCATGATTCTCTCTGGCTCACGCCGCTGGGGTCCACAGCACTGTGTGGTCCTCAGAAAGCACCATGGAAGGTCTGCAGTGACTGCAAGGGATGCTGGGGTCCTCGGTGGCACTTGGTGGTCCTCGGTGGAGAGGTGCACTCTGTCCGGCTAGGGAGCTCCCTCCTGACCCTGAGTGGGGCCAGCCTGGGGGACGGCAGGAGGCAGCAGCGTGAAGCTGCTGCCTTCTCCTCCTCTGCAGTTATCCTTAGGCTTTTTATTTCACTGTTTGTAAAATTTCTTAAGTGGACACCAGGGCTCTCCCAGCACTGTTCTTGTTCACAGAGAGCTGTCTAACTGCGGATCTTTGTGGAAGGACCGAGACTAGGGTCTCCTATATTACCACTTCAGTGACTTTACTCCTGAAATTCCAGTTTTGATCACTGTAGCTTTGTACTAAATTTCCAAATGAGGAAATGCGAGCCTCCTACGTTTTTCTCTTCAAGATCATTTCAGCTATTCTGAGTCCCTTGAATTTCCATATGAATTTATAATCAGTTTGTCAATATCTGCAAAAACGTGGCTGAAGTTCCAACAGTGATTGTATTGGATCTGCAGGTCAACTGGGGGAGTATCACCATCTTCCAACCCATGAACATCTTTCCATTTATTTAAGTCTTCTTTAATTTCTTTCTTTTTCTTTTTCTTTTTTTTTTTCGGCTTTTTAAGACCACACCTGCAGCATATGGAGGTTGCCAGGCTAGGGGACAAATCAGAGCTACACCACAGCTGGCCCACACCAGTCACAGCATCAGATCCAAGCTGCATCTACGACCTACACCAAAGCTCATGGCAATGCCGGATCCTTAACCCACTGAGCAAGGCCAAGGATTGAACCTGCAACCTCACAATTCCCAGTTGGATCCGTTTCCGCTGTGACACAATGGCAACTCCTTCTTTAATTTCTTTCAGTGACATTTTATGGTTTTCAGTATACAAAGTGTTAAACTTTTCTGTTAAATTTTATTCTTAAGTATTTTTTTGATGCTATTGTAAACTGAACTGTTTTCTTAATTTGGGGGTTGTTTATTGCTAATGTAAAGAAATACAACTGACTTTTGTTATTGATTTTATATCCTACAACCTTGCCGAACCTGCTTATTAGTACTGATAGTTTTGTGAATTCCTTAGCATTTTCTATGAAAAAGATCATGTCATTCACAACACAGACCATTTTACTTCCTTCCTCCCTTTCCAGTCTGAATTCCTTTTATTTCTTTTTCTTGCCTGTTTTGGTTAAAACCTATAATACAGGGTTGACTAGAAGGCAGACAGTACTGTCTTATTTCCGTCTTAGGGAAAAGCTTTCAGTCTTGACCACCGAGTCGGGTGTGGTGTTAGCTGTGGGGTTTTCCTAGATGCTCTTCATTAGGCTGAGGATCAGGACTGGGCCTTGACTCCTTGTCCCCAGGACCTGTCAATCAATCCTCAGGTCCTGACAATTTTATCTCAATGTATTTCTTCTATTTTCCCCTTACATATAAGCCTACTGACAATGCCATCTCTTGCCTGGACTATAAGACATTTAGGCTGGGCTCTATGTGCATTTAAAACTGGCTGTGATCCCTGGGGAAGCTGGGGGATGGCACATGGGAATGATGTCTGCAGCTTAGGAACAAACGACTTCAGCCCTAGTCACAGCAGTCAGAGAAGTAAAAGAAATAAGAGGAATACAAACTGGAAAGGAAGAAGTAAAACCACTACTTGCAGCTGACATGATACTATACCCAGAGAATCCTAAGGACTCTGCCAGAAAACTGTTAGAGCTCATCAATGAATTTGGCAAAGTTGCAGGATACAAATACACAGAAATCAATTGCATTGCTATATACTAACAAAAGATCAGAAGGAGAAATTAGGGAAGAAATCCTGTTTACCACTGCATCGAAAAGAATAAAATACTTAGGAATAAACCTGCCTAAAGAGACAAAAGACCTGTTACTCTGAAAACTGTAAGACACTGATGCAAGAAATCAAAGATGACACAAACAAATGGAAAGACATACCACACTCTTGGACTCGCAGAGTCAATATTATCAAAATGACTATACTACCCAAGGCAATCTACATATTCAATGCAATCCCTATCAAATTACCAAGGACACTTTTCACAGAACTAGGACAAAATAGTTTAAAGTTTGTTTGGAAGCACAAAAGACCCAGACTAGCCAAAGACATCCTGAAAAAGAAAAATGGAGCTGGAGGAATCAGGCTCCCTGACTTCAGACTATACTACAAAGCCACAGTCATCAAAACCATATGATACTTGCACAAAGACAGAAATATAGATCAGTGGAACAGTATAGAAAGCCCAGAATTAAACCCACGCACCCACAGTCAACTAATAGATGACAAAGGAGGCAAGAATGTACAATGGAGAAAAGACAGCCTCTTCAATAAGTGGTGCTGGGAAAACTGGACAGCCACATGTAAAAGAATGAAATAAGAACACTTCCTAACACCATACACAACAGTAAACTCAAAATGGATTAAAGACCTAGATATAAGACCAGATACCATAAAACTCTTAGAGGAAAACATACGCCAAACACTCTCTGTCATAAACCACAGCAACATCTTCTCAGATCCACCTCTTAGAGTAATGACAATAAAAACAAAAATAAACAAATGGGACTTGATTAAACGTAAAAGCTTCTGCACAGCAAAGGAAACCCTAACAAAACGAAAAGACAACCCACAGAATGGGAGAAAAATATCTGCAAATGAATCCACTGACAAGGAAGGGATTAATCTCCAAAATTTACAAAACCTCCTACAGCTCAACACCAAACAAAAAACAAAAAACCCCATCAAAAAATGGTCAGAAGATCTAAACAGACAGTTCTCCAGAGAAGACAGACAGATGGTCAAAAAACACATCACTCGTTATTAGAGAAATGCAAATCAAAACCACTATGAGGTACCACCTTACACCAGCCAGAATAGTCATCATCAAAAAGTCCACAAACAATAAGTGCTGGAGAGGGTGTGGAGAAAAACAAACCCTATTACACTGTTAGCGGGAATGTAAATTGGTGCAACCACTGTGGAAAACAGTATGGAAATTCCTTAGAAAACTAATAATAGAATTACCATTTGATCCCGCAATCCCACTCCTGGGCATCTATCCAGAGGAAACCATGACTCAAAAAGACACATGTACTCCAATGCTCACTGCAGCACTCTACACAATAGCCAAAACACGGAAACAACCTCAATGTCCATCGATAGAGTAGTGGATAAAGAAGATGTGGTACATATACACAATGGAATATTACTCAGCCATTAAAAGGAAAGAAATAACGGCATTTGCAGCAACATGGATGGACCTAAAAATTATCATGCTAAGTGAAGTCAGTCAGACAATGAGACACCAACATCAAATGCTACCACTTACATGTGGAATCTAAAAAAAGGACACAATGAACTTCTTTACAGAATAGATACTGACTCACAGACTTTGAAAAACTTAGTTTCCAAAGGAGACCAGTTGGGGGATTGGGGGATGCACTGATGGTCTGAGATGGAAATGCTATAAAATTTGGTTGTGATGACTGTTGTACACTTATAAATGTAATAAAATTCAGTGAGTAAAAAATAATAAAACAAAGTAATAAAAAATAAAAGTAAATAAAAATTAAAAAAAAAAAAAGACGAGTTCAAATGAGAGGTTATGAGAAATCATCATGATGGGAGTGTTTGTGCCCTCCTGGTACCAGCACCAGCAGTGCTCCACCAGTGATGGACGGCGCTGCTTACTCACCCCCGGGAAAGCAATGGCAGTGGCTTCTCTAGCTTCAAGCAAGCCCTGTAGCATCAGCTACTCTTCCTCCACTTTTCTGCAGCATTGGACTTTTCTAAATGAAGCTGAGGCTGGACATTATTCTCCAAAGTCCTCTTCTGTATTTCTTTATTCACATTAATTTAAATTCCATATAGGATCAGTTCGACATTTTTGAGGACTATACTACATTTTAAGAGGGAAAATGAATTAGAAAAAGTGTTACGGGATAAATGTAAACTATCCTTTGATTTACAGACCTCCACTGCTTTCATTTGAAGGACTGGGCAGCGTGAAAGGGCTGTTTAGACTGCACTTTGACTTAAGTGGAAAAAAAAAGCTATTGCTGAAATTGTATAAATCATTTTGAATATTGTTTGATTTTGACTTTTAAGTGTCTGAGCCTTTCTAAATGTTCTGAGAAAGTTTGGTTCGCTTTTCACTCTCCATAAATAATCAAGCATTTCAAAGCTTCCCCGAGACTCTGAAAAATATACACATGTGAAAAGAATGACTGCGTCACCACTTAGTCAAGGAACTGAAGATAAAGCACACTGATTAACTAACTGGGTGCTCACTTCCATAATTATTAACTGTTTACATTACGAATCGAGATGTGTAAACCACGTCAAGATAAACAGTTCTCACACAAGAACAGCGTGAGCAGGGAAAGCAGTTAAAAGGACACAGACCTGCTGTAGCGGCGCTCAGGCCAGCAGCCACGGGGACCGAACAGCGCTGGATGCAGAGAGGTCCGGCTGCTTGAATCTATGGACGTGCTCTTCCGGCTGTTACCCACCCACGCACAGGGCTGAGCTCTTTCCCACACTCCGCTTTCCTCTCTTTGTAGGCCACGCCCACAGCACGTGCAGGAGCCTGTCTGGAAGGCCCGCCACTCTCTAACCTGAGGAGTTGAAGGTCAGAGCCGTCGATCACACGTGTCCACAAGCTCATCTGCAGCCCTCCCAGGGTTCTCAAGAACGGGTTCAGAATCTGGACCAGAGTGGGGCTGCGGGGAAGGGCGGGGCACAGCCGAGGGGTCGGTGGCTCCCGGGGTCCTGGGAGCGTGGGTGTCTTGACCTGGGCGCTGGTTACACAGGTCTGCACATCAGGCTCTGAGCACTCTGTTTAAGTTAGGCCCCAGAAGAACGTAAAAACACTTCCATCCACACTCGCTCGGCGTGTACCTCACACACCACGGGAGGCCCCGGAGAAACTGACAACAAAACACAATGTGCGAATTCCCCTCCCTGTGGGGCCTCAGGCATTAATCAGCGGACACCAAGAGATGAGAAACCGAGTGACAGACAGCAAAGGGAGACCTGTGGACAGGAGACCCGGTCTGGAGAAGTGGCCTTTCCGGCAGAGGTAACTGGGGAGAAGAGCAGGGGGACAGAAGCAGGCACGTCCCGGGTGTGAGGTCAGCGCACAGGACCTTGGGACCCGGCGCGGAGGCTACTTGGCCTTCAGCCTCAGAGCAGCGGACGTCGGCACGGGGCTTCTGGGGCGGGCGCGCAGCCGGGCGTTTAGAAGACAGAGCGCTGCAGGAGACCAGAGCTCCCGGCTAAGCCGGCAGCAACGGACCCGGCGGAGCAGCCCATCCAGAGGGGACAGGCCACCAGGACAGCAGCTGGGATGAGTCTCCATCTAAGGGAGGGGAGTGTGAGAGAAGAAAGTGACAGGTGCCTCCTGGGCGGCTGAGGGAGGAGAGACCATTTCAGGCCTCATTGTTCTGGGTCATGTGCACCTACGACTTTTGCTCAAACATAATCAGAACATAAAATTAGCATCATGCACCTGGAGGCTTCTTACCAGTCTGGTACTGCCCCCAGGGTCCCACAGGGTACAAGACACTGTGACAAGCCCCTGGGCCCCGAGGTCCTGTGTCCTGCCCATACTCACCCTGCACAGAAGCTTCTGGAATGTAAACAGCCCTGAATCTAAAAGACACACGAATATTGTTTAAAATGCAAAGTTTACCTGGTAAGGAAAAAGTGAATATCCAGGATTTTCATTTCATTTTATCTAGCCAATGTGAATTGGCAGAAAGAAAGAAAAACAAAGAAATAAAGAAAAGGAAAGGAAAGAAAGAAAAAGAAAAAGGGAGAAAGAAAAAAAGGCATAGCACTATCCACGAAAACCAAGACAAGAATGAAAGTTGGTGACTTGGCTCAAAGGACTATATTATAAAAACAGCCAGGCAGTCGTATAATTTCCTCATGTTTTAAATCAGTGAAATCGAGTTGCAGCTGTCCCACAAACCGAAACCATATAAATTTTTAGAAAATGAGTCAATCCTGAGATTAAAGTTTCAATTTATAACACTTCTGTGTTTTAGTTACAAAGTCATAAATAAATCTAGCATGACAGAGAAGGTAAATATTTTCTCAGTTGTTTATGTAGCCAAAGAGGAAAGGAATTTAACATGCAATTAACCACTTAGGTCTTTCTAGATAGGCACCATATGGTCTTTGCATTTAAGATAAAGAAAAAAAATAAATACTGTTTTGTTTGATCTAACATTTGCTTAGCAACATCAAATATTCCAAACTGTGCCACCTGGATGCCTTCACCTCCCGGGAGAGTTTCTGTTTGTACAAGAGCCAGGGTCTAAGAACAGGAGGAAATGTAACTTCTCCCCCAAGGGCGAAAAGAAACTAAATAGGAGAAAGGAGGACTTTCACCAGATAATTTAAGTGGAATTCTGCAGAGCTAGAGTGATGAACTTTCCACCACCCTAGGATCTCGTTCTGCTGTTCAACGGGCAGCAGACAGATGGTTTTCTTTACACATCAAAAAGAGAGCCCTGTATGCGGTTCTTGGAGCCGGCATCTGAGCACACGAGGTAAGAGCCAAGGCCAAGAGCAGACCCCGGGTTTCTGTGTACAATAAAGACCCCACCGGATCATTCTCTCCCTCTCCCTCTCCCTCTCCCTCTCCCTCTCCCTCGACTGGCTTTCTTTAAAAATAACTAATCGGGGGAGAGAAAAAAAAAAACAGACTGCCATTTTAATCTAGATGGCAGAAATCCTTTCACAGACAGTATTTCCTATCTTGGTGTTTTATCAATTAATCTAAAACTAGAGCTTTGAAAATAAAATCATCCATACCTCATGCCACCCAAGGTCAGTAAGCTACAGAGCGATTTTATATGCACTGAACTAAAATTGTGACATTGCCTATGAAACTTTGAAGTACATATTTAATAAAGATACAAAAATTTAATTTTTAATCTGCTTGACTGCACCAATGTCTGGTAGCTAGGTGGATTTCCCCACACACACGTATTTGAAGAATGAACATCGCCTGAACAGGAGAAAAAACAGCCCCCAGGGGTTAACACACCCCTGGGCAGCAATGACACCTTGTAGCAGGTGTTCTGTGATCTTTCTTCTTTTCAAGTCTATAAAAAACAAACCAAAGCAAAATCTGGTGTAGCCGGCAGGAATGATGGGGCGCCCTCACCCACTTACCTCCCCCTGCGGCCCCACTCTGTCCCCCACCATGGTCAGCAGGCCCTGAGAGCCCATCTGGGGGAGCTCACAGGAGCAACAACCTGCGTGCCGCTGGGCGTGCGCCATCTCCCAGCTGGTAAATCCGTGGTCACTTTTCTCTGCACGTATAGTCATGACAGCAGCAATGCCAGCTGGAGAATCTGCTCAGAGGCTCAAGCGGCTTCAGGATGGGGAGACCTCAAAGTACGTGTGAGCTGTGTGTTCAAAGTGGTTTTTTTTTTAATGTTTTTGTCTTTTTAGGGCCACACCCACAGCATATGCAAGTTCCCAGGCTAGGGGTCGAATCGGAGCTGTAGCTGCTGGCCTTTGCCACAGCCACGTGGGATCTAAGCTGGGTCTGTGACCTACACTACAGCTCACAGCAAGTGAGGCCAGGGACCAAACCTGTGTCCTCATAGATCCTAGTTGGGTTCGCTACCACTGAGCCACAACGGGAACTCCTGAAAGTTTTATTATTCTGCTATTTGGGAACTCAGAACACACATCCACAACAAATGTTCTACAATGGTCCAAGCTACCAAACAGTCAGCATAACCCCAAAATAATGGGAAATGGCAGAAGGTTGTACTGTGGAAGTAGCAGGAATAAAAGGATATACGCTGGTTTGTTTTTTGCTAGTACTTAATAAAAAGCTGTCTGAATTAGAAGACCTTCTGCACCCACACTGCCCGACTGTCCCCCTGGGCTGGCTCCTGGCGTCATCCCCTGCCGCACACCCCCGTCCTAACAGCAGGTGTGCACACTCAGCAACGTCCCCGCCTGTAGCTCACAGGAACCCGCACTCCACAGCTTGGCAACGCCGGGCACTGTCCACGGTTCTCTTTTTGTCCTCAGGCAAGGGGCGGGGGTAAGTGTGCGAGGGTGACCTAACGTGGCTTTGCTGGCCCCGATCGACACGATCAACACCCAGGTCGTTTCATGCACTTGTTGATTTTTCCCTGCCTTTTGCACATGCAAGGCAGTTTGAAAACATTTCTAAGATGGTCCATTTTGTTATTTTTTTAACCGCAGTAAAAATTAAAACAGAAAGGAAACAACCTTTTCCAGTCACTTGAGTGGAACACGTCTACTTCCAGCCCACAGCTGCTCACGGCTGTCACGTGTTCTTCACAAACAGAAGACTGGGGCCAGTCTTCCGTCTCATGGTTACGGCACCTGTACTGCTGCGCGACACAGCCTGGCGGGAACAGAAGGGAGCAGACAGAGGCGCTTTCGCCCTCTCTCTCAAAATCGAAACCCTTGCGTCTCACACTTGGGTCTCTAACCCCATTTATTTCCATGTGCAGAATGAGACAGGCCCAGGTTTCACCTTTTCCACGTGGACGAGCAATGGTGACAGCACACCGTGTAAAAACCAAGCCCTTCCCGGCCCAGAGACCTTCAAGGGGCTCTGTCCCGCGGTACCACGTGTCCACCCGCACCTGGGGCCACACCGTCCTCGCTCCTACAGCCTCCCTGAGCCCGGTCCCCACGGGAGGCCCACCTCTTGCCGCCTTCTTACAAAATGCCCTGGCTGCTCCTGGGCCACTGATCGTCCACTTGAAATTATGCAGCCAACTCATAGGGTTCAAACCAAAGCACAAGGAGAACTACATCACATTAAGTGTACAGATTAACTGGAGAAACACTTTATCTTTTTTACATAAAATCTTCCTGTATAGGGAGTTCCTGAAGTGGCTCAGTGGGTTAAGAACCTGACTGGCGTCCACGAGGATGCAGGTTCAATCCCTGGTCTTGCTCAGTGGCTTAAGGATCCAGTGTTGCCGTGAGCTATGGTAAAGATCCAGAGGAGGCTCGGCTTCTGAGCTACTGCAGCTCTGATTCAACGCCGAGCTTGGGAACGTCCATATGCTGCAGGTGCAGCCCTTAAAAAAACAAACAAAAAACAAAAAAATCTCCTGTCTATAAATATGGTTTAGTTACTCACTGACTTACGATATTGAAATTAAAGAGACTATACTTTTTTTTTTTATGGCCACACCTGTGGCATTTGAAAGTTTCTGGGCCAGGGATTGAATCCAAGCTTTGCAGCAATGCCAGATCCTTAACCCACTGCGCTGGCTAGGGATCAAACCCGTGCCTCGGCAGTGACCGGAGGTGTTGCCATGGGATCCTTAATCCACGCACCACAACGGGAACTCCTAAAGACACTATACTTTTTAAAAAGACTTTATACTTTTTATTACCATAATGGTAGCTAATTTTTGGTTTGCTGTGATAAACAGAAATGGACTGAATTTTTATCACTGATTATCCAGAAAAACTGCTAATTTCTTAATTTTAATAATTTACCTGTAGATATTTTGGATTTTTCTCAGCAATCAACCAACCATCTGAAAATCAAGACTGTACGATACCTTCGTCTGCAGTGTCTCTCTCCTGGCTTCTTGCCTCCCACCCTGGTGGAGGCTGCCCTGCAGAACCCAGTGAGCAACCTGGTCTTATTCTTCGTCTTTAAGGGAAGGTCTGCAAAAGGCTGCACGAGGAGCCGACGGATGAGGAAATGCACAAGTCACTACGTAGGAGGAATAGAATACTTGTGCAAATCTAAACAAACTCTCAGGCATTTAGGGGGAGAAAAGGCCTTTAAAGAATGTCTTTCTTCTCTGAATATAGCTATGCTTCTTTAAAGACCGCCTAAAACACCTCACCCAAACTACTGACTGTGAAGAGACAAATCTTCACATTTTCTCAAAAGGAACTGGAATGAGGAGAGTGGACTTAAAAACATCACCCTTCTTTTCACGTTAAAAGTGAGTGAATGATGGGAGTTCCCTTCATGGCTCAATGGTTAACGAATCCAACTAGGAACCATGAGGTTGCGGGTTCCATCCCTGGCCTTGCTCAGGGGGTTAAGGATCCGGCACTGCCGTGAGCTGTGGTGTAGGTCGCAGACGCGACTCGGATCCCGCGTTGCTGTGGCTGTGGTGAAGGCCGGCGGCTACAGCTCCTGTTAGACCCCTAGCCTGGGAACCTCCATTTGGTGCAGGTACGGCCCTAAAAAGGCAAAAAATAAAAAATAAAATAAGTGAGAGTTGATTCATAATTGGTACCAATGTTACCTCATCTTTGTATTTCTAATTATTACACAAAAGAAACCTGGATGGTAAAGAAATCCGAGTTCTTTTCTAAAAAGAGACACAGCTCAGTATTGAGAGACTTAGAGTTGGGGGCGAGCAGCTCAGTCTGGACGAAGCAGGTGTAGAAAGCGCCCAGCTCCTAATATTGCGGCGCCTACAACTTCACTGCTCATGGGTCATGTAACCACATGGACCTCAAGCCACAATGATTTTAAAGCTAAGCAAAGACTATAAAATGAACACGAAACCACAAGAGCACAAAAGCACGTGACTCAGGCAAAGCTCTGTAGACTGGAAATCTTGGCAGTTTGGGATTCCGCTAATGAAGAGTGAGATTATTCCTATCATTGCAAGTTCTCAGTAACACAATAACCCAAATAGACAAAGGACGCTGCACTGGAAGAGTAAATGATAGACAGACAGCCAGACAGACATGTCAAAAATAGGTGCGTAGTGGCTAGTGTTACATAATCTGAGAGATGACCAAGCCACTGAGCAAGGGAAGAGCTGAGAAGGCACATTCTGAAGGTGACCTCTGTCACTCCGTGTCTGGTGCATGCTCCTGCCCCCACACCAGCGACGTAGCGGAGGGTTACAACCGGTGATTAACAACGACCCGAGCACAACACGCGCTGGTAGCCGGCCCCGTAACGCACGGAGCCCGCGTCGCCGCTGAGGTTAGCCCTCTTTCTCTCGGCCGGGTAAGCGGGCCGGAGACGCCGTGGGAGCGAGGCAGGCGCAGAGGCAGAGCGGAGGCCGGGGCACGGAAACCGTCCCAGGAGCGCCGGGTAGGAGCCAAGCGGGTCCAGCCCATCACTACCCGCCGCGGCCGCGCCTCCCAGCCCAAGGGGAGCTCACTAAACACGCCAGCTCTGCCGCGGGCCCCAGGCTCCCCTCGTCACACCCCAGCCCCCGAGGGACAGAGAAGCGCGGGCTCCTTACAGGACCTGGGTGCGGAGACCCGCGGCTGCGGGGCCGCGTGCTCCCTCGGCGACCTCACCCCACGCAGGCATGCGGACGGGGACAGCGTGGAGGTTACGGGGCCTGGCCCCCAGCACTCAGCGAACGCGGCCACGCGCCCGCTCTTCCTCCCGATGGGGCAGGGGACGGGGCGAGGCACGCAGACACGTCACAGCCGTGACAGCACCCTGGCGGTGTGGACTCCGCAGCTGCAACGGTCAGGGACCCATCACTGCATTCACCTTATTCGCTGCTTCTCTCGTCAAAGAGAACAAGAGAGAAGAACAGAGACCACCTCCGATGGCCCTCTCCCCCCTCGTCGCTGGGAACTGAGGCCAATACGACAGAAGGGGCGCGGCTGGCATCCGCCCCCGGCAGCTACCGGAAGGGCCTCGGGCTCGCACAGGGCGCCGGGCTCACCGTGCCGGGGACATGCGGCAGGCCGTAGAACTTCTCCTGCGTGTCCCTGAGGATGTCCGTGGTGCTGCCCCTCAGTGGATGCTCGCCGTGGTAGACCTGGTCCAGCGCCGCGTAAAAGACCTGCGCGGGCGAGAGCGGGACTGAGTCCCCTGCACGCTTGCACCCGAGACACGCGAGCCAGGGGTGACAAGTGCGCCGGGACCGAGAGCACAAAGGTCGGCGGGACACACTCGCAGACGTGGGTGCTGACGGGTTCTGACGGTTTCCGTACCACGTTTAAGGCCACGTTAATGACGCCAAGGCAAGCTCGCCATCTCCTCATGGTTAAGGACACGGAACTCTGAACGTCGTCTGTAAGCTACTCTTCGTGTCCAGTGTAGTAAATGAAACCTTGGGCCACGAAAACTGTATACTCGGAGTTGCCAACCTGGCTCAGCAGTAACAAACCCGACATCCAACTAGTACCCATGAGGACATGGGTTCAGTCCCTGGCCTCGTTCAGTGGGTTAAAGGTCCGGCGTTGCTGTGGGCTGTGGTGTAGGTCGCAGATGCAGCTCGGATCCCATGTGGCTGTGGCAGCTCCGATTTGACCCCTAGCCTGGGAACATCCATATGTTGCAGGTGCAGCCCTAAAAAGACTAAAAAAAAAAACAACAACTATATATTCATATTAAGAAAAATGTGTATTTGGAAATAGGAAAAATAGTGCTAACTTGCAACCCCCGGGCTGCCTGCCTTCCTCTCGGGTCCCTGATTCATACTGTGAGCGAACTGACGTGGTCAGGATCCTGGTTTGGGGGCAAGAGGGGAACGCAGCAGGTGAGCGAGGAAGGGGCAGCAGCCCAGCCGAGCTGGGCAGAGAGGACGGGGAGCCTGAGGCCGGGCTGAGGGCAGGGTGGCCCTGGCTGCTGGAGGGGACCATGGGGAGGGGTCAGTCACCTCCCAGGAGGGGACAGAGGCCACTGACACCTGACAGGAGGACAAAGCATCACAAAGATTCTGAACATGAAATTCACTTATTTACAGAGGGTTTCTTTTTTTTTCCTTTTTTCTTTTTCTCTTTTTAGGGCCATATCAGTGGCATGTAGAGACTCCCAGGCTAGGGGTTAAACTGAGCTGCAGTCGCTGGCCTGCGCCACAGCCACAGCTACTCGGGATCGAGGCCAGCGACTGAACCCACATCCTCATGGATTCTAGTCGGGTTCTTAACGCACTGACCCACAACAGGAACTCCTAGTCACAGAGCTCTAACAACTAAACTTTGCACAGAAAATCTAAAGATAAAGTGCTTCTTCACTGCATCTGACTTGAATATCCCACTGTCTGAAGTTCACCTGAAGCAAGAAAGTAAAAAATGCTTTATACTAAAGCAAAAATGCTGTCATGCAATTATGTTTCTGATATGCATCTTTCTGATTCCCAACTGGCATCTGTAGGGAATGTGCAGCTGCTGACTTGAAAGAGGCGAGGATTAGTTTGGATAAAAGAAAAAACTGAAACGACCTCGAACTTCTGGCTTCATCTAGATATAGAATTATGGTTCTAAATTATAAAGTCGAGGTTAACCCATCCCTGGAAAAATACAGGCGCTTCCTAACTATAAATACTGCTTTAGCCTGACTGCTAATCTAAACATATACTGACTACCGCTCCTTCCAGCCGGTACTAACAGCAACAACTGCACCGGCTAAGCCGAGGCGCCGGCCTCAATCATCCACGCTGTGCCTGGACTCTAACAGAATCCATCATGAGGAACTGAAACTCTTAACCTCTAACCTCACCTGAGCTGGCGGTTTTGGACTCATTTTATTTACAAATCAGAATTCAAGAGTTCTGTTCCTCCAATTATGCCTTGCACAAATGAAAGACATAAACATGGACTGACTTTTTTAAATTATAAAAACAGTAAATAAGGGAGTTCCCATTGTAGCTCAGTGGGTTAAGAATCCAACTAGTATCCATGAGGATGTGGGTTTGATCCCTGGCCTCACTCAGTGGGTTAAGGATCTGGCGTTGCCAGGACCTGCTGTGTAGGTCGCAGACGTGCCTCAGATCCCACCTTGCTGTGGCTGTGGTGTAGGCTGGCAGCTGCAGCTCCAATTTAACCCCTAGCCTGGGAACTTCTACATGCCACATTTGTGGCTCTAAAAAGCAAAGCAAAGCAAAACAAAAAACCAGCAAAATCAATGAAAAGTGCATGTATTTCAGGCTCATCTAGTGATGAACCAACAATTCTAAGCGACCAGCCTGCTGCCCACCTAGGGGGCCACCTGCCTGGGACCGAGAGCTTCAGAGTCACAGAAAAACAGCATCTTTCAGAATAATGCACAGCAAAAAAAATCACAGTTTTCAATCACTGTTGATGCCACTTGGAAGTCAGCTCTCCTGGAACGGTTCTCCTTCCAGCCTTGGTGTCTGTCTCCTCCACCCCCGCAGAGGGGACAGTGGTGTCATGCAGCCCCGCAGCGGGAACTCTTCCTTCCCCTCCGACCCTTCACCCTTTTCGCCTGCTTTCTGCAGGCGCACGGAAACGCTGCCTCTCCATTTTAGAAGAACATCATCGAATCAACTGTTCCACAAGATGCCAGGACACAGCTTTGACAAGGCAGGACTTCCATACCAGATATTGCAAAGCAAAGGACTTCTGACTTTTTCCAATAATTTGAAAAGGCTCCAGGATGTCTGAAGTACTATTTTGGAGCAGTGGCTGGCAAACTTTGGCACACAGGCCAAAGCTCGCTCCTGTTCTTAGATATTCCTCAGCTAAGGATGGTCTCTGCATTTTAAATAGCTGGGGAAAGGAATCAAAGGCCACTACTGGGAGTTCCCGTCGCAGTTCAGTGGTTAACAAATATGACCAGGAACCATGAGGTTGCAGGTTCGATCCCTGGCCTTGCTCAGTGGGTTAACAATCCAGCGTTGCCTTGAGCTGTGGTATAGGTTGTAGATGCGGCTCAGATCTGGCATTGCTGTGGCTGTGGTGTAGGCCGGTGGCTACAGCTCCGATTAGACCCCTAGCCTGGGAACCTCCATATGCTGCGAGTGTGGCCCTAGAAGACAAAAAGACACACACACAAAAAAGGCCACTACTGCCAGGCATTGAAAAATTAGATGAAATTCACATATCACTGTCCATAAGGAGAGCTTTATCAGAACATGGCTTTAAAAAAATCCTTTTTCAACTGTGTGACACAAACGGACACTGAATAATATCAATCCATGCTTTTGTCTTCTTCACTAAAATGTGTGTTTTGAGGTACAGAATAACACAGCTCATTCATTACTTTCTAGGGACTGAATTTTAGCCAACTATACAGCAATTCAATAGTGGCTACACCCTTCAACACTAACTGGATCCTTATAAAGTGAACGCTGCCTGCGAGGAGGGACAGGTGGTCAGGCTGTGTTTCTGTAGCACCCGAGATCTACGAAGAGGAAGAGTTCTACCAGCCGGCTCCGTGACTACGAGGAAGGTAAACATCGGTGTCACGCAGCCCTGCTTCCAGATTCTCTGTAAAGTGTTTCTGTTTCTGGAACCTGGAAGACTGGCTCTGAATACTGTAAAAACTAACAGTCGTTGTTTAAAACGTCACACAGAAAAACACAGATTGTAAAAAAAAAGGTGACTAAAATCCAGAACTTGGTTGCCAAAAGGCTCCACTGGGGAGAAGTCAGGTGACCTTCCCACTCTGCAGCTGGGAAGCAAAGTTATCTGACACCTCCTTCCCAGGACGGCTGGAGGGACAGTGGGTCCAGGTCAAGTGTGTGAACCCCGATGAACGACGCTTTGGAAGCGTAATTATTATAACAAACGTGCAGGACTGGCAAGAATTTAAAGTTATACATTTGTGTTGAATAATGACTCTGGAAAACTTCAGAACAAAGGCACACACCCACCTGAAGTTGCATGTCGGCCGCAGCACAGATCTTTTTAGATTCACAGAGACGAGACACCATATTTCTGGGCAGTGACTTGAAAAACAAAAGAATGTGGATATGTCAGTAAACTGCTTAATAAGTCGCGACACTGGATACTCTGGACGCAGGGACATTCGAAAGAACATCAAATGAAAAAAAAACACAGAATGTCCCATGGTTTAAAAATAACTTTGAAATATTTTCACTGACAAGATAGAGGATGGACACATTCCACTGAAATTTGCAAAGTGCTAACTGTCAAGCAGGGGTCAGCACATGAAATCACAGGGCTGTGTGGAAACAGGACCCTGGCAGTGATCTTTAAAAAGCTAGTTAAAATCCTAGAAAAAGCTAAGGCTTTTTTCTGTTCCTTTGCTAGCAGCGAAAGCCTGGCCGAGGGTCTGGTGACCCTCAAGGGCACACAGTGCCTGACGGTGGGGACCCACGGTGACAAGCGCAAGAAATAAATTAGAGCCCATGGGGCCAGCTGGTACTGAAGCTGAACAGGTGACCCAACCGGCGCCCATGGCAAAGACCTGGGCTGTCTCTGATTTTCCAGCCTGAAAAGAACCGCAGGCCGTGGAGCTCGGTGTGACGCCGACCCCGTCCACGAAGCCTTCTTCGCCGAGCGCCGCCGCATGGAAATCAGCTGGCCCTGACAGGGACTGCCGTCATCTTGCTCTACTCCCGAGTCACGGATGCTGGTGCTTACCGAGGATGGCTGCCATCTAAACAACTCTGTTCATGATCTAAATTACACTGAAAGCCCCTCTAAAGAGACACACATCATGTGGGAGACCTACGGCAGGTCACTCCACACCCGGCTGTATAAACCATGTGCCGGGCAGGAGCCCGGGGCGGGGGGCGCGCGCCAGGCATCTGGTGCGTGTGTTCACACGTGTGTGTGTGCACACATGCATGCCCATCCATGTCTACACACCCACACACGGATCTCCCCTGGGCTGGCACAGGGCCCGGCACACAGCAGACAACCAGTGAACACCTGCAGAAGGAACGACCCAACACAAGAATGAAGACCACAGCCGTACAGGACAAAGGCTCAGACCACACGCCCCTTTCTCCTCTCTCCATCTGGCTACAAGAAAAGCCAGGCAGCCGGAAAAGGCAACTTTCAAGAGTTAAGACATGGACAGAGTGGATCTGCTGCTGTAGGAAAAGGCCCGGGGCTTTCTGACCCGAGGGGCACGCATCTCGCGTAAAACAAAAATTTCCTCACACAGCAACTTTAGAAGTCAAGGTTTAGTGAAGTCATACATGCCAACAGCTTGTACCAAAATGTTCAGGTTTCTTTAAACCTTACTTTATGTTACACCTTCTGTAGACAGGGCTGGTGCCATACTTGGATTTTTCATGCTACACAAAGCTTGAATGGTTTTATTTTCATTCAGAAAGCAGCACGTGTGGCAGGGTGGCATTTTCTCATTTACCCACAAACAGTGGAAGCTACTGTGGGCACTTCACGAGGCATGAGGCTCAGAAGACGGTGAATGACGGATGCAGGCAGCACGGCCGCCATACGAGGACCTGAGACCAGCTGCTGTGATGAGCTGCGCGAAGGGATGCGAGCACAGAGTAGAGCCGTGAAAGGCCTGGGCCAGCAGCAAGCAACAGTGAGACCTGAAAGTGCACAGGTGTGAAGCAGACGAGGCTGGGTCGGGCTCGGGGAGAAGGGCCAGCAGAGGAGACAGCACGTGCCAAGGGCCTGGGGCCAAGCTGGACGGGGTCTCCACCCTCAGACCCTAGGGGGCCCCCCTGGGGCGCTCCGACCAAGAAGTCACCTGGTCTGTGTTTTAAAAGCTTCCTTTGGCTGCAGTGTAGACAGGACACGGGGGAAGGCACGAGGGGGTCAGAAGCCTTTAGTCAGGCCCAGGGACACACATTGGCTGGGTGTTTTACTAGATTCTGTGATCGTCCCAGTTTCCCAGGTAGAAAACGACAGCCACCAGTCACCGGGCCGGCTCCCCTCACACCTGGCCGCTGCCGAGCATCAGAGAGAAAAAGGCCCTGAGACCACACAGGTCAGGAACCCCTCAGATCACCCGATCACGGCCAAGAGCCGATCACTGGATCCTAAGCCACATCTGCTCCACTGGGAAAATGTTCGTGTTCTGTTTCCAGAGAATCAGATGACAGCTGAACAAGATAATGTATTTTAAAAGCACATTATATCAGGTTTAACAGAGCGGATGCTGACTAGATGGTCGCCAGTCTCGTTTACTATTATAACTGTCCTATACAAACACAATAACCATCGACTCTGACCTCTTCATTTACATTTTGCCCTTTTATCTCCATATTCTGTAAATACAGTCTGTGTTACATTTACAAATTCTTAGAAGACAGGAATTACAGCTAACTAGTCCGTTCTCTGCAGCACCTATCAGCCAAATTCTTAATAGGACGATGTACTTTCACAGTTTCCTGTTTATATTCCTTTTCATTTATAAAACAGCCAGATGCACTTAATGAAAAACATGTGCCTCCTCCAGCTGCCCAGCTGCGGAGGAGGGCACGCTCTCCACCCGGGGACCAGTTTTCACTGTTTCAGAAGAACAATGAAATCTCATTTCAGTGTGTTATTGGTGTCTCTCCTGTGTTTTAACACCAGCCACAGGACTTGGTCCTTAACTCCGTCTTGAAAATGTTTTCTCCTACTTTGGGCAGAACTGGCTGTCACATGGTGAGTGAGTCCCTCCTCTGCGGGGTCCAGGACACGGTCAGGAAAGACGGGTGCTGGTGAGGACCGCTCCCCGTCCGATGGTGTGCAGTACAGCCTTAGGACCCCGGGCTCCCTTCCTCCGGTGGTTCATGTCTCTCTTTCCCTCGCGCTGCCTTCAAGGTTTCCTCTGGCTTCCAGCAGTGTGACGAAGACACGTCTAGGTGTGTTTTGTTTATCCTGCATGAGGTTCTTTCTCTAAGCTTCTTGGATCGCCGGCTTGAATCGCAGCATTTTCAGCAAAACCTCACCATCATCCCGCTGCCATGTCTTCTGCCTTGTTATTTCTCTCTTCTCCGCTGCAGAACTGCAGCTGCATGTGTCCGGCATCGTCCGAGTTCCTGGAAGCTATTTTGCCTTCTCTCCTCCGACGCTTCCCCTGCCCTGTACTTCACTTTGGACGACGACTCCTGACCTGCCTTCAAGTTCACAGTCTTTCCTCCGCCGCATCAAGTGTGCGGACGAGCCTCTCATGGGAATTAATTCTTCATCCATGGTGATCCCAGGCCTTTCTTTCCCGCCTTTCCATACGACTGCATCCCAGTTTCCCTCTCGCTCCCCCATCTGTTCAGACGGTGTTCACCTTGTCCGTGACACCCTTTAACAGAGGCATTTAAACCCGAGTCTGAGGCTAAGGGTTCTTCTGCCTTGAGCGGGAGGCAGGGTTCTGTGCTGCTCCCGCACAGCGGCCTGAAACCTGCACACCTGCACCTGAGGGGCGCTCTGGTGGCCTCCGCGGCTCCCATTATTTCTCAGGAGCTCCCAGCAGAGGCCTATGGAAACACCCGTACGTGAACGCAACCTCCCCTTGGGAGGGCTCTCAGCAACTCCAACGGACAAGCCAGCCCACGCTCGGCCTCCAACAAATTGTTAAAATGTTACCCGATCTCTCCCGAGCCCCATCTGCAGCCCGCCCGCCCATCCAGGCTCTGTCAGAGGGGAGCCAGTCTGGGCCGCCTCGGACTCAGAGGAGCCGCCGGCCCTGTGACTCCGTCTCTTGCGCACTGAGGTCAGCTTGGGAGCCCTGCCCTTCCCAGCTCCCACGTTCCCAAGTGTTCAGACCTGCATCAGTGACACCATTCGTGCTTTCAACTTTCAAAGTTACAAAAAGGTAGAAAAGCCCAGTACCCCATTAAGTCAGGAATCAGACACCATTAGAGGTTATTATGAAGAAGTGTGCACTGCATCAGCAACTCCCATAAGGCAGTTTAATACTGTCAGGCAGACATCCATGAGGATCAGTCAATTTCAGTCAAAAGAGAATTCATTCAATATTTACTGACTGCCCCTTAGACTGATGTATCAGCGAATATAACATGCCAAAAATTAACTACAGCGACCTAATCTGTCATTTATTTATTTTCTTTTTGTCTTCTTGTCTTTTTTTTTAGGGCTGCACCTGCTGCATATAGAGGTTCCCAGGCTAGGGGTCAAATCGGAGCTGCAGCTACTGGCTTACACCACAGCAACACAGGATCTGAGCCGCATCTGTGACCTACACCACAGCTCACAGCAACGCCAGATCCTTAAACCGCTGAGCAGGGCCAGAGATCGAACCTGCATCCTCATGGATACCACTTGTGTTTGTTAACCACCGAGCCATAGCAGGAACTCCAATTTTAGTAATTCAATATGAATTTTTCCACAGCTAGTTTTGTTCTTTATTTTAAAACAAAAAAGAGGAGTTCCTGTCGTGGCATAGTGGTTAATGAATTCGACTAGGAACCATGAGGTTGCAGGTTCGATCCCTGGCCATGCTCAGTGGGTTAACAATCTGGCGTTACCGTGAGCTGTGGTGTAGTTGCAGAAGCAACTCAGATCCTGCGTTGCTGTGGCTGTGGCGTAGGCCAATGGCTACAGCTCCAATTAGACCCCTAGCCTGGGAACCTCCACATGCCGCGGGTGCGGCCCTAAAATGACAAAAGGCAAAATAAATAAATATTATTAAAAAAAAATTAAAAAATAAAAAAATAAATAAAACAAAAAAGAACAGAGGTCTGGCTTCTACGACCGTAATAGTGACACCACAGGCTGTCAACTGTAAATGCCCCAGCTTGGCATGAACGCCACACCCACTCGCATCCTGGAGCAGCGTGGGTACCCAGTCCAGCCCCAGGGCTCCGCTGGGTGCAGGGCGCAGCGCGTCCTTCCAGCATGCAGTTAATGTTCTCTCCAAACCCACTGATGCACCTGAGCCCTAACCAGACTCTGAGGTGCAGTCAGCCGTCACGGTGTGATCCGGACGCTCTCGGGAAACACATCACCTCGGCCCACGCCCCACACACTGAATCAGATCCGCCTTTAACCAGATCCCAGATGATTTCATGCATATTAAAGTGTGAGATGCTCTGACTTAGAAAAACACAGCCATCACACCGATGTGAAGAACAAAGGTGAGCAAAATCGAACGGCCCTCATGTCAGGGCCCGAGAACCGGCTGCGGCAGGAGGCAGGACCGGAGGCAGGCGCTGCTGCTGGGGCTTTCTGACAGCAGGCAAGGCTCCTCTGTACAATGAGGACAAAAACACTGCTGCAAAAAACGACTATGGCGACTCAGGCAAGGTATTCAATCGACATGAGAAAAGCACTGACTAATTAAAGGAAACGGAGCCCCCACACCAGCACACACGTCATTCCGAAGGCCGCCATGGTGGTGCGCACACTTGCAGGGGCCCTGTGACTGAGGACAGCCCCCTCTTCCTTCTTCAAAGTTCTCGGGCCTGGAAGACACACCAGACCCGCGGCGGAGCGGCCTCTGCTCTCCGGGCGGGAAGCCAGTCACTGTATTCTTGGCATCAACACAGCTGCACTGTTTGCCGACCATGCACAGGAACAAAAATGTTGCTGGACTTCCTTTAGTATTAAGAAAGCGCAACATTTTGGGAAAGATTTTGGAAATATTGTCAAAACTGCAAGTGTGTCAGCAAACATGGCCTGACTCGAATTCTGTTTTTCCCCACGAACCTAACTCGCAAGCGCGAGACCTCACAAATCTGCCGGACACCTTCTCTCATCTGACAACTCACCAGTCTCATTTAAGTGACGTTACAGGAGTTCCCCTCGTGGCTCAGTGGTACTGAACCCGACTAGTATCCATGAGGATGTGGGTTTGATCCCTGGCCTGTGCTGTGGCTGTGGGGTAGGCCGGCAGCTGTAGCTCCGACTCAAGCCCTAGCCTGGAAATCTTCATATGCTGAGGGTGCAGCCCTAAAAAGCAAAGAATAAAAATGTAAATAAATACACAGTATTACATTAAAAGTTCTGGCATCCAGTTCTTTCTGAGCCAAGTCGCTGTGACGAAGTATCTGGCTTATCTACGACCATCTAGAAAACACACTGCGGTAGAAGCTGCATTCATACTGAAAGTTAAGACTCTCTCTGGTCCAAATCCTTGTTTTCCTACCAATGAAATACGCCCGGGGGACACTTTGGATCAAAAGACAGAGACTTGTCGAGACGCAGTCATCCAAAATCAGAAGCTGCAGAGGCAGAAAGCCAAGCGCCGAAGCACCAGCCCACGAGTCAGCAGCTTCGATCTCGCGGCTCCAAACAGGCACCCCAGCTCCCAACTGCAGCCCGTGGCCACGGCGGGGACACAGCGGATCTGGCAGGTCTGGACCCGCCTGCTGCGCTGTCAGCCAGTGACCAGAGGGCACATCATTAATGCTAGAAAACGCTGCCCAGAGCTGAAGAGGCAAAATCTCAGCTCTAAACCCAGAGCAAATACCATCACCCTTTTTTTTCTTTTTTTTTTTTTTGTTGTGCCTGCAGAACGCACAAGTTCCCAAGCCAGGGATCGAACCCACGCCAGAGTGTTGATAAAGCCAGATCCTTTAACTGCTAGGCCACCAGGGGACTCCACATCACGTCTTACTTACTGGACTTCTAGAGGTGTTTCCGCACAGACTAAGAGGAGATGAAAAGGCCTTCATAAACGCTTACGGAGATCACAAACCCTAAAAGACCACAAAGAACCATCAGAGGTGACGTGGCTTTCAGGAAGCTTTACTAGGTTCAAGATGAAACATTTTAATGTGTAATAGCACTCTAACTTCCATTTTTTTGACTAAAAAATTCCAACCATACCTTGTTTACAGTTTGCATAAACTAATTAAATTTGACTTGACTAGGAGTTCCCACTGTGGCACAGTGAGTTAAGAGGCTGACTGCAGCAGCTCGGGTTCGAACCCTGGCCCAGTGCAGTGGGTTAAAGGGTCCAACAGTGCTGCTGTTGTGGCTTAGGTCTCAGTCACAAGTGTGGCTCAAATTCAGTCCCTGGCCCTGGGACCCTCCATAGGCCATGGGTACGGCCATTAAAAACAAAACTGACTACAATTCCTGATACGTGTATTTCTGTCTTTCTAATGTGTACCTTACATAAAAGAGCAGAGAAATCTCTGCTAAGCTGTGTGACCGATCAAGGTCACCTGCACATGGTGTGTGTGGGGGGGGTCCGACAAGTCTCCGCCCCCAGCCCAACGGCCTTGTCTATACATAACTGAGAAACCGAGTAAAGCTGAAAATTAGAAAAGTTTCAAAACAACTTAAACTTGGGAAAAAGAATGCAGTCCTAGGTGCACTGTAATTTCCCCCTGCGGTCCGTGTTCATCCCCCTGGGAAGGGGTCACAGGGGATTTATTCCAAGCCTGCATGTCTCCTTGCAAAGAGACCCTGAGCAATTTCAGCCCTGGGCTGACTTTCTGAAAGGAAGCCAACACACTAAATGTCATCATCACGCAACACGCAACAGGTCTAAAATGAAGGCACGAGAACTGCACTACAAGTAACACTTACCATGGAAGTGGGCCTGTTATTTTGTGAAACATACTGCACAAGAAGCCTAAGCCACTACCTGTGCCATTAAGAGAGTTTTAACAAGGAAAAACTGGGAGGAGAAAACAGACACGAGGTTGTAATACTGACCGGAGTATGACTGCGCGACCTCTGAAAAATGACTTAACCTGTCTGAGCCTCACTTTCTATTAAGTGTGGAGAACTCTGCCCCTACTTCCTACATCACTGGACAGATTAAATAAGAAAAAAATGTATAAAATAATAAATGTTGGAGTTCCCTTCGTGGCTCAGTGGTTAACGAATCTGACTAAGAACCATGAGGTTGCAGGTTCGATCCCTGGCCTTGCTCAGTGGGTTAAGGATCCGGCGTTGCCGTGAGCTGTGGTGTGGGTCGCAGACGCGGCTCAGATCTTGCGTTGCTGTGGCTGTGGTGTAGGCCGGCGGCTCTAGCTCCTGTTAGACCCCTAGCCTGGGAACCTCCACATGCCGCGGGTGCAGCCCTAGATAAGTCAAAAAGACAAAAAAAATAAAAAATAGATGTTAATTCCTACTATTTACTGCTTGATAACCATTCTGTGAGAAAGATAACCAGAGGAACACACATTTCATTGTGTGACAAAATTATAAAAATACAATGTAGGTGCTCTCAAAAATCAAGAGACTACATGTCTGGTGATTAGGAATGTAGCTGGGAGTGACAAAATTACCAGGAAAAAAAGGATAAACTTTAAGACTGAAAGAATTACAAAGACTTGGCGGTTCACCCCCGAGGAAGAAAGAAACAGTTCAACTCTATACCTTATGCATCTAACAAAATACCCTCGAATTAGAGCAAAAATCAATAAAGTCACGAACAGGGACTGGATTAAGATGGCGGAATAGAAGGACTGGAGCTCAACTTCTCTCCCCAAAACAACAAAACTACAACCAAATCCCAAGCAGCCTTCAACCAAATGGACTGGAAACTTTCAAAAAGATACCCTACTCCAGAAGACAAAGAGGAGACCACACCAAGAGGTAGGAGGAGCGATTATGTGATAGAAGCAACCCCATACCTCCCGGGTGGGAAGCCCCACAGACTGGAAAGTAACTGCATCACAGAGACTCAGCTACAGGACTGAGAGTTCTGAGCCCCACATCAAATCCCCATGCCTGGGGATCTGGCACAGGGAGAAAGAGCCCCCAGAGCATCTGGCATTGAAGGCCAGCAGGGCTTGTGTGCAGGAGCTCCATGGGACTGGGGGAAAAAAGACCTCATTCTTAAAAGGCGCACACAGACTTTCACGTGCACTGGGTCCCAGGGCAAAGCAAAGTCTGAACAGGAATCTGGTTCAAAACGGACTGCAATTCTTGGAGGATCTCCTGGGAAAATAGGGGTGACTGTGGCTTGTTGTGGGGGAAGGGCATTGGAGGCGAAGCTCTCGGGGACATTCATCAGCCTGCATTTCTCTGGAGGTGGCCATTTCTGGAAAAATCTGGTCCCTCTCATCAGCGCTGAGAAGCCCCAGGCCAAACAATAATCCAGGTGGGATCACAGCCCCACCCATCAGTAAACAGGCTGCCTAAAGACCCCTCAGGCACACAGCCTCCTCCAATCTCAACCAGAGACTAAGCCCCACCCACCAGAGGGATAGGAATCAGTCCCACCTACCAGTGGGCAGGCTTCTGTCCCTCTCATCGGGAAGCCTACAGCAAGTCCCCCCCCCCCAATACCAACTTCAGCCACAGGGGGGGCAAACACCAGAAGTAAGAGAGGCTAAAACTCTATTGTCTGCAAAAAGGTCACCACACCAAAAACCTATAAAAATAAAAAGACAGAAAACTTAACTCAGATAAGGGAGAAAGAAAAAAACCCCAGAAAAACAGCTCAGTGATGAGGAGATTATCAGCCTCCCAGCAAAAGACCTGAGATTGTTGATGCTGAAGATGATGCAAGACATTGGAAATCAACTGGAGGCAAAGATTGATAATTTACAGGAAACACTGAGCAGAGAAATGCAAGCTGTAAAAATTAACAAGAAGAGATGCAAAATACAATAACTGAAATAAAAAAAAATCATTAGAAGCAGCCAACAGTAGAATACAGGAGGCAGAAGAACGAATCAGTGAGGTGGAGGACAGATTAGTGGAACTCACGAATGCGGAACAGAAAAGAGATAGAAGACTGAAAGGAAATAAGCAGAGTCTCAGAGAACTCTGGGATAATGTTAAACACACCAACATCTGTATTGTTGGGGTGCCAGAGGGAGAAGAGAGAGAAAAGGGGACAGAAAAAATATTCGAAGAGATAATAGCCGAAAACTTCCCTAACATGGGAAAGGAACCACTCACTCAAATCCAGGAAGCACAACGAGTACCATATAAAATAAACCCAAGGAGGAACACAAGACACATATTAATCAAAATGACCAAAATTAAAGATAAAGAGAAAATGTATTTTTTTTTTTGGTCTTTTTGCCTTTATGTAGAGCCGCACCCACGGCATATGCAGGTTCCCAGGCTAGGGGTCTAACAGGAGCTGTAGCTGCCAGTCTACACCACAGCCACAGCAACGTGGGATCCGAGCCGCGTCTGCAACCTTCACCACAGCTCACGGCAACGCCGGATCCTTAACCCACTGAGCAAGGCCAGGGACCGAACCCGCAACCTCATGGTTCTTAGTCGGGTTCGTTAACCACTGAGCCACGAAGGGAACTCCAACAAAGAGAAAGTGTATTTATTTTTATTTTTGTCTTTTTGCCTTATTTGAGCCACACCCACGGCATATGGAGGTTCCCAGGCTAGGGGTCTAATAGGAGCTGTAGCCACTGGCCTACACCACAGCAACACGGGATCTGAGCCGCATCTGCAATCTACACCACAGCTCACGGCAACGCCGGACCCTTAACCCATTGAGCAAGGTCAGGGATCGAACCCGCAATCTTATGGTTTCTAGTCGGATTCCTTAACCACTGAGCCACGACGGGAACTCCAAAGAGAAAATATTGAAAGCAGCTAGGGAAAAGAAACAAATGACATAAAAGGGAACCCCGATAAGGTTATCGGCAGATTTTTCAGGTGAAACTCTGCAGACCAGAAGGCAGTGGCATGATATACTTAATGTGATGAAAGGGAAAAACCTCCAACCAAGATTACTTTACCCAGCAAGGCTCTCATTCAGATTTGAAGGAGAAACCAAAAGCTTTACAGAGAAGAAAAGCTAAGAGATTTCTGCAACACTAAAGCAGCTTTACAACAAATACTAAAGGAACTTCTCTAGGCCTTTCTCTAGGCCTAGAAAAGAAAAGGCCACAACCAGAAACAAAAATACCGCAAATGACAAGGCTCACCAGTAAAGGCATATATACAGTGAAGATTCTAAATCATCCATGCACATAATTGTGCTACCAAAATCAGAAATCCTGAGAAGAGAGCAGAAATGCAGGACACTAGAGACGCACTTGCAATTAAGAAACCAACAACTTAAAACAATCTCATTTATATACAGACTTCTATATCAAAACTTCAGGGTAACTGCAAACCAAAAATCTACAATTGATTCACAAATAAGAAAAATCAACTCAAATAC
This sequence comes from Catagonus wagneri, assembly GCA_004024745.2. Classification (NCBI taxonomy): domain Eukaryota; kingdom Metazoa; phylum Chordata; class Mammalia; order Artiodactyla; family Tayassuidae; genus Catagonus; species Catagonus wagneri. Next base: position 42,964,445 of record PVHT020004944.1, on the reverse strand, counting down.
AACATTAAAGATAGTCATCAAACCACAAGAGGAGAAAACAAGAGAATAAGGGAAGAAAAAAGAGCAACAGAAATCCAAAACAGTTAATAAATAAATGTTAATGGACTGAATGCTCCAACCAAAAGACATAGACTAGCTGAATGGATACAAAAACAAGACCCATATATATGCTGTCTTCAAGAGACCCACTTCACTTCTAGAGACACATACAAATTGAAAGTGAGAGAATGGAAGAAAATATTCCATGCCAACGGGAATCAAAAGAAAGCCGGAGTAGCAATATTCATATCAGACAAAACAGACCTTAAAATAAAGAACATTTTAAGAGACAAGGAAGGGCACTACATAATGATCAAAGGATCAGTCCAAGAAGAAGATACAACAATTTTAAATATCTATGCACCCAACATAGGATCACAATATATAAGGCAACTGCTGACAACCTTAAAAGGAGCAATTGACAATAACACAATAACAGTCGGGAACTTTAACACCCCACTTACAGCAATGGATAGATCATCCAGACAGAAAATCAATAAGGAAACACAGGCCCTGAAGCATTACACCAGATGGACTTAACAGATATTTATAGAACATTCATCCAAAAGCGACAAAATACACATTCTTCTCAAGTGTGCACTAGCATTCTCTTAAGATTGATCACATCCTGGGCTACAAATCAAGCCTCAGTAACTTGAAGAAAACTAAAATCATATCAAGCATCTTTTCTGAACACAGTGCTATACGACTGGAAATAAAGTCACGAACAGGGCACTGAATTTGCTCTTTGATAGCGTAATGATGGGCACATGTCATCTGACATTTGTCCAAACCCACAGCCCGCCCAGCACAGGTGGGCCCTGCTGGAAACCTGGGCTCTGGGAGATGCTGGCGGGTCAGCAGAGTTGTCGCTGTCAGACTCGCACCCCTGGCGGGGACGTCAATAGGGCGAGGATGTGCAGGAGTGAGGGTGGGGCTGGGAACCTAAAGCTGCTTTAAAGAAATGAAGTCTTGATTTAAAAGAAACAGACAAAACTGAGGGGGGGAAATGATATCACCATCATCCTAGTCGAAGCCTTACAGCTCTCAATTTTTGCTAGGTCTTAAAAGCGAACTATGGAGCAAAGATTTATGCAACACAATTAAAAGGCTGACTTCCGAGAAGCATATAAAACCCCAAGACCAACAATTAGAAAATATACAGGGTACCCAAGCACTAAATAACATTCCAAAACCTGATGGCACTCTAGGTCATAAAATAAACATCAACAAAAATGCAAACTCAATGCCAGTCAGAGCATCCAGTTAGACAGCAATCACAAAAAGAAAAGTAACTCTTCTGCAAAGGTTTGAAAATTTTAAACTATACTTCAAAACAACTCACTGATCAAAGAGGAGTTTAAAATGGAAATTAGCAACATCAGCAACAATTTGTATTAAAGTCAGGGCAACACACAGTTGAACATTATAGCATTAAAGTGAAAGCAGAAACATGTTCCCATCCTGGGGCAGGGGAAACAAATCCGACTAGTATCCGTGACGACATGGGTTCGATCCCTGGCCTCACTCAGTGGATTAAGGATCTGGTGGTGCCATCAGCTGTGGTGTAGGCCGCAGAAGCAGCTTGGATCCTGCATTGCTGTGGCTGTGGTGTAGGCCGGCAGCTGTAGCTCCAACTCCACCCCTAGCCTGGGAACCTCCATATGCCACAGGTGCGGCTCTAAAAAGCAAAAAAAAAAAAAGGGTAACCAGAAACTTAATCAGCCATGTGTCCACCTTAGAAACTGGGGGGAAAAAAGCGAAGATGGAGAGAATCATCATAAAAACAAACTAATGAACTAGAACAAACAGGGAGGAGAGAGGGGCCAGCGTTAGTTCTCTGTAAACACTGCTGACACTACAGTGATCTTCTGCCAAAGTGAATAGAGATAAAAAATGCAGGCAGAATATCAGAAATGAAAAGGACGCAGGCAGAGATGTGGCAAGATTTGAAGCCTTTTAAAAGAATGCTATGAATAACTTTATGCCAATAAACTTGAAAACTTGGATTAAATGGATGTATTTTTCGAAAATTACAAGTTAGCAAAGCTCACTTAAGACGAAAAGGCCAAAGGCTCCGATGACTATTAAAGAAATCGGTCATTTAAAAAAAATCTTCCCACAGAGAAAATGACAGACCCTGAATGGTTTTATAGATGAATTCTGACAAAGTTTCAAGAAACAGATTATTACAACTTCATAAAAGTGCTTGTAAGGAAAAGGAGTTCGCAGCAACTCATTTTATGAAGTGGAACGGACTTAACCCCAGCCTCAGCCAGAGGGAGAGGTGTGGGCTCGGCGAGTCTCTCAGACACGGGTGCAGAGAATGCCACACACAGCACGAGCCACCCGAAGCCAGCACTGCGCCAGCGCCAGCGGTGGGTCAGGACCAGAGTCGTCCGATCCTCGAGGGCAAAGGTGGCCTGACAGTCAACACCGGCACTCGTGACATTGCTGGACTGAAGAAAAAGGGCCACCCAATGACCTGGAAAGCTACAGAAAAAAGTCTGATAAAATACAATGCCCTTACTGATTAAAAAAAATTAAAAACAACCTACAGAACTAGAGACAGGAAGGAGTTGCCTTTCCTAGTGTCTCCACCAAACCTACAGCACACACCTGTCTTTATCGTAAATCATTAGGAACCTTTCCTTTAAAAATCAGGGAAAAGGCAAATTACATCCGTATTCCAGCTTCTAGTCGAAGCCAGCGCTGCCCTGGAGGACGCAGCAGCTCAAGGGGGAACAAAGACATAAAAGACCCGTGGAGGGAAAGGAAGACTGCAACGCTGTCTGCAGCAGAGTTTGGTTAAAAACCTTGAACAATTCTACAGACAAGTTACTAGAACTAATAAGAATGTTTAGCAAAGTTGCTGAAATTAAGTAAGGTCTAGATCTGAGAAAGGGTCAAGCACACACTGAAACTCCAGCCACAGACAAGCACAACATATAATTTTTTAAACACAGTTATAAAACTATGGAAGAGGTAGGGCCTCCATGACTCAACCTAATAAAAGTTCAGCAACCCTCTTTGGAAGGAAATGCGAAAACTTTTTAAAAGACCTGATGCCTGGAGAGCCATGCACCCAGGCCACCGGCTGGAAGACTCAATGGCCAGGAAGTCAGCTCTGCCCCAACCCACCTCTGCATGCGTGCCCGTCACCCCAACCAGGCCCTTACCAGAGGTGTCCAAGAAAACGGCTAGGTGGATTCTAAAGTGCACAGGCAAAGGCTGAGACCTGAGAAGAACTTCCTAAAGAACAAAGAAGGATGCGCCCAGAGAGAGGCCGAGGCATTCCAGCAGCGGCCCGGGCGGGTAGCAGGCAGGCACCTGACCACAGCCAGCGGCTCAGGGGTCCACGGGCCCCGACAGCACTCATCCTCGGTGGGGAGGAAACCGCGTGCTGCTCCACACCGGACGCAGGGGGTCCCGACCAGGGGCCAGACGCGAGATGAGGGACAGATGCTACAACTTTCAGGAAAACCGAGGAGTATTTTTATGACCTCGAGAGAGACGTAGGTTTTTCAACAGGACACTGAAAGCACCAACTAGGAAGGAAAGACTGTTAAATTCAACAAAATGTAAATGAAGACTTCAAAGCTATCAGAAGGTCCCATAAAGACAGCGAAGAGACAAGCCGAGAAATGAGAACTCACCCGGTTGATGAAGGATATTACCCCGAAATGTCTAGAAACGTGAGAAGCCAACAGCGAAGGGCAAAAGCCAAGCAGAAGGGAGAGAGGCCCGTGCAGAGGACCCGGCCAGCCATGGAGACACCAAGGACCTGCAGGCTCAGCCTCCCGGGGATGCAGCTGCTGCTCATCTTAAGGCCCAGAGCTGTCTTCCCACCAGCGGCAGTAACACTCTGACAACATCTAACGTCGATGAGGCCACGGTGCTGGGGACCCCGTGAGGGTGGAATGTCCAGCACACCAGCTTAGACAGTGACGACGTCAGAGGACACACCACGGGACCTCACTTAGACGCGGCGTGTTACATAACTGAACTCACAGACTCAGAGAAGCCACCAGTGGCTGCCAGGGACGGGGTGGGGCTGAGGGCATTGGGAACAGTCTGGGCACCTCAGTACAGCATGTGACCTCTGTTAGCAAGGCTGTATTGGGAGTTCCCGTCATGGCTCAGCAGGTCATGAACCTGACTAGCATCCATGGGGACAGAGGTCCGATCCCTGGCCTCGCTCAGTGGGTTAAGGATCCGGCGTTGCCGTGAGCTGTGGTGTAGGTTGCAGACGCGGCTCAGATCCCGCGTTGCTGTGGCTGTGGCGAAGGCCGGCAGCTACAGCTCCTGTTAGACCCCTAGCCTGGGAAACTCTATATGCCGCGGGTGCGGCCCTAGATAAGGCAAAAAGACAAAAAAAAAAGAAAGTTCTCATCACAAGAAAAAAACTGAAACTGCCTGAGGTGACAGGTGAGAACTAAGCCTTACTGTGGAGATGTCTTCACAACACAAACACACATCCAGCTGTTCAGCTGTGCACCTGAAACTAACACAACACTGTACGGCAAACACATCTCATCAAAAACAAAAACGTGGCATTATGTCATCAATGTGAAGACCCGTTCACCTTACAAGCCAGCAACTGCATCACGCAGGCGCATACGAGGAGACAAGTATCAAAGTCTTCACAGCAGATACACAGGAACCAGCAAAAATTGGGGCGGGGGGGGTCTCAGAGAGCAAAGGGTGAGAACAAGGTCACGGACTACGGCACTGAACTGAAAGCAAACACACCGCAGCTCTGGGCCGCACGGATGCACGGCAGAAACTGTTAAAAAGAATCACAGAAGAGCAGAAACAACGTGGTACCGTATTTTTGAAACACTCAAAAAGAAAAGCAAACAGCGTGTTGCTGTGGAGTGAAGAACGCGTGTGTGAGGACCTGTGCAGGGAGAGCTCAGGACTCGCCTTGTGGCCACACAGGAGCCCAGGTAACACCCGACTTTGAGCCCGTGCCGGTTTCCTTGCTGTTCACGCTACGCTGTCATTTTGCAACATTAAGTACTAAGTAAAAGAGCGTCACTTCCAGGGGCCTCTCCTTCCCGATCAGTCCACTGCGCCGAGCCCGGCTTTCTCTCGCGGCGTCGCTGCTCCCAGCAGTGCCGCTTCATCCGGAAGGACACGTGTGTTTTCGCCCCTCCCTGGTTCCCTTCGGGGCAGTTTCTTTTCCTGTCTACACACATCACTCCTAACAGGAAGGAGGGGGGCGGTCTGCCCCGGGGGCTCTCCAGACGCCGGCCTGCAGCCGGGACATCGCCCGCCCCGCCTGGAGCCGAGCTGAGCCCACGGCCGCATGACCAAGGGCTGGGCTCAGCGCCACCGCATCCAGCTACCGGCGTCACCCTCCCACACACGCCAATGGCCGTCAGCACAAAGCTGCCAGACCCACGTGGACACCTGCTCTGAGACGGCGAGGCCCCGTGTTGGCAGGAAGAGGTTACAGAACACGGAGTGTCGACCTGATGCCACAGAAACGCTGTCGTGCTGTCAGTGGGGCCGTGCAGGCGGCAGCTCTGCAGTCGCGGCAACGCCACGGTCACCTAACCTCCGCCCGAGCACACCTTCCCCTCCTCTGATCACAGCCGCCTGGCCTAGCTGCTGGCTCTTTCCACAGACGGAGGAAGGAGGAAGGAAGACTCAGTAATCATAGACGGCCAGGTCTCCCCCGCCCGGCCCCCGCGGAGCCCCGTGAACAAACCGCATTGAACACACAGCACTGCAACAAAGGTCACCCACCAGGAGTCCACGCTGCGCACAGGGGGACGGCGATGACCTGACCCCCTCCCCCCCTCAGTGCTTAACCGAGATCACGCCTTCTTTGCTTGAACAGCTTTCTCGGCTGAACAGAACCCCCGGGCCCGAGTCCTCCCCAGGCTGCCGGCCTCCTGAACGGAGCAGTCCCGCTGTTCCCACCCACACGTGTCTCTCCAGCTCTGGCTTTTCCAGGGGCGACCACCCGGCCCCGAGTTCTGTAACCACCGTAGAGGTCACCCAGGTCCACTGAGGGACGAATGGCTACACAAAACGTGGTCTAGCCACACAAAGAAAATTCACCTTAAAAAGGAAGGAAATTCTGACGTGGGCCACGACATGGAAGAACCTTAAAAACATGATGTTAAGAGAAATACACCGGTCACCAAAGATCCAGTGCTGTATGATTCCACTCACACGAGGGCCCTGGAGCAGGTGAGTCCACAGACACAGAGGAAAGGCCGCTGCGCGGTCACTGAAATGGGGTTAGGGCGGCATGTGTTACGTCGCGTGGATTCTATCTCGACGAGATGGAGCCGTGTACCACGATGACAAAGCTCATGCTTCCAGACAAGTGGCGCCATCAGCACATACTCCTGAGCTCACCGGAAGTAACTGGAAAGGGGCTGGCTGACGGCCAGAGCCAGCAAGCGCGGAGAACAAGGACAACCACCCCAGCTCCTCGGAGGACACGCGCCCTGTGCCACAGCCCTCGGTCGAACTGCTGGCCACACCCGGGTCGTGACGTCCCATCGCCCGGCTGTTTTCGCCTGAGTGGCTACCAGTTCTGTGCTTCCTCCACACTGTGCTGTGACCCGAAGGGTGATTTTCAGCACACCCTGCTTCAGCTTCCACGCTGTCGCCTGTCCGGACGCTTCTGAACCTCCAGCGAGCACCTGCAGTGTCTTCTCTGAAGCTGTGAGGCACCCGCGGGTCCGACAGGCATACTTCTAATTCCTGGGCCACAAGGGGGCCGCCGGCGTGTTCCGCTCTTGTGCAGATAAAATACTTTTGGATGCTTATCAGTCACCCATGCACGTCCTTACCCTGAGAGCACTCTGGAATAGTCCAGGCAACGGGGAAAGGCCCTCTGCGACACACAGCAGGCCAGGAAGCGAGGCGTACAGAGGCGCCCTGCTCGCCCCCCACAGGCTTTCCAGCGACGTATTTACCAAGATGGGTTTTCGGGAATGAACTTCTGTCCTCGGGCGAGAACTGCCCTTAAGGGAATACACCGAGCCTTCTGGAGCTGCTTCAGTGACAAGAAGGGACAAGCCCTCTGCGGAACTCGAGGGCCGCCAGGCACCCCCTCCCTTCATGGGATCACACAGGCCTGTGAGTTCTTCGGGGGCCTGTCTGCAACCCCCGGGCCCGCCAGACAGGCCTCCTGGGGCAGAAACCGTGTTGATTCAAAGCAGCTGGCCGCTCTGCCTTTCTCAGCTGCTCTGAAGCGGACTTCTGGACTCAGTGTTGTTTTCCTAAAACCATTGTGTTCAAAAACGGTTCTTCTTACTGAAGAATTTAGTCATAAAATAGGAACTGTCCTTCTGGGGACATTACACACCCCCAGGCAGCGGTTCCAGCCCTTCTTTTGCTTTTCTAATTGTTCTCTAAATATACAACAGTATTTTTAAACTGACCTTAGTTTTTCTGAGGAATTTCAGCCCAAGATTTAACTTGTTTCTCTTCCTCTGGAAGGTTCCGGCCACTGTTCGCAGTGGCCCTTCCTACGTGCATCCTGCTCATGGCGTGCGTCCAGGCCTCCCGCAGAACCCGAGCCCTCAGATAGCTCCCGTCCGCGCTGCTTTCCTCGGCCGGCTCCTGCTCTGCCCTCTCGGGCCATTTCTCACCTCCCTCCACTTCCCTGCCCTGTCCCCCCAGCTGCCCCACACCCCGCACCACTGGCGGCCACGTGCCCAGCTTCTGGACTGTCCTGTCCCCTAACCAGCCTCAGGCCTCCAGAAGCTCCCGACTCCTCGTCCCGGCCCCACTGCGGGTCCCGAGCTCGGTCCTCATCACGGCGGACCGCGGGCTCGCGAGCCCAGGTTGGACCGGCCCCCAGGCCCAGAGGCACGATCCAGGGAGGAATCCAGTTCCTCCAGCCCTTCCTGCGTGGAGCCCGGCGCCCCTCCGGCCCTGCCTGCCGTGCCCAAGGCCTGCCCCAGAGTGCGCAGGATGGGCCCGGGCCGGGTCTTCCTGGTCATCCCAGGCCCGCGGCAGGTGCGCGTGCTGTCACATGGTGCGTCACAGCTTCCAGGTCACACATGTTCTGGGCAGGTTTGTGGACGGGTAGCCAACTGGGCCACAGATCTTTCAGTTCTGCCCTCTAAGTACTGAAGTGGATTACAACGGAGACTACCTCAGAGCAGCTCTCTAGAAGCTCAGCCATCCCTCTACCACCGACAGCGACAGTCAGGTCCAAAAGCCCAGGGCCAACTCACGTTACGCGTCTGGAGGCAGGACCAGAAAAAGAGGTGCCAGTAAAGGGAGCTCTCACCCTTCTTCTCCCGATTCTACTCATTCCTTAACGTCGTTCAGTGCTTTTTGTGTCTAGGCACAGTTCTGGGTGCTGAGGATTCAAAGATGAGTGCACCTGTACACAGCCTCCAAAGGGAACGTCTAGGGCACACGGCCTAACCCAGCACCACTCAGTCCAAGTTCTGAGAGAGGCTAATGAATGTATATTCTAAGGGACACGGGGACAGTAAATGCACAGAGCTGATAGTCAGTGTACAGTCAACCTGCTGTGAAGTGTTGCTCCCTTCATCCTACTGTGCAGAATTTAAACAGCTGTAACATCATAATACACTATGTAAACCTAAACCTGGACACTAAGGAATGTTCAGACTTGGCATCAGCACATCGGGAAATATGGCCTCATATTATGGGGCGACATCCGGACTCAGACCAAGAGAACCAACCCTGAGACACGTGAGCACAGAGGCAAGAGCACAGGCTTGTCTGCAGCGCCAGGCTGGCGGGCCTGCTGGCCCGACGGCCGTGCCCTCCTCCGGAAACAGCACGGACGGCCTCCCTGGGGACTGCTGAGGGCTGTACAGTAATGGAAGGACGTCAGTACTGACACGTGACTACAGCTAGAACTAAAGAGAGGGCCTCGGGAAACAAGCAGAAGGATTCTGGTTCGGAAAGTTTGGAAAACGCAGTGAGCGTCCCGCGCGTTCCCCAGGGGCTCACAGAAGGCACCTGACACCTGAGCGGACGTAAGGAAGGCAGCGCCCCCTACCTGCCCCGTCTGGTAATGGCGGGCAAACTGCTGAACCACGCGGTAGTCATTGGCAAAGTACTCCATCAGGATGGAGGGGACCTCAGCAAAGTCCGTGGGGCACCTGGTCCCTAGAAGGGAAATGAAAAAGCGGCGTTAAGTCACGTCTACGGATTTATCTCACTTGTTATGTACTCTCAAGTTTTTTACTTGTATTTCTGATGAACTATGATAATCCTTAATTCATTAGATCAATGCTTTACTTCTAAAAATTACTGCATGCATTTGCAGAAAAGTTCATAATAATCTCATCCATTTTTCTAAATATCAGAAGGAAAACCAAATGTGTACGCAGCTGGATAAAACACCCTGGAAAGCAATGGCTCACACCCTCTACAAACAAAACTGTCTTCGTCTCTGCTGGGCGGTACACGGAACACAAATTACAATTCTCACAGTTAACACAAGTCCCACAATTATTCACTGAATCCCATCACCAAATGCCCTTATGCTTCATTTGCTTTCAAGGTACGCTTTCTGTTGATTGCTGCCGGTGGCAAGGTCCGTCCTCTGGACAGAAAAGCAACATTTTTTTTTTTTTTGCTTATGAATTTTATTACAATTATAGGTGTACAAAAATCATCACAACTTAATTTGATAGCGATTGCGTCCCAAACCCTCAGTGCATCAAAACGCAACATTTTGAACTCAAAAATTATTTAAGGCAACGAATCCTCTAACAACTTTTTGGTGACACTTTATGATTCTGACCAGCTTATCTATAACCTTTTCGCATACCTTCGCCTCCCGCGAAATCCTGTGTGTGTAAAGACAGCTACTGAACACCGAGGGCCACCCCTTTCCCGGGCAGTCCAGGGCTGACCCTGCGGAGCTTCAGACACAGGCGACAGTGACAAGGAGTGTCTGAGCAGCACGGCCAGGCATCAGCATGAAAACCACGGCTTTACACAGGGGCAGGGACAGAAGCAACAGAAAGAACCTGATCACACCGCTCAACACAACTAATGTTCTCCCACAGGTTTTAGATAAAAAGAGGCAATGTGCATTCAGCTACTCAGGCAGTAAGTCTGCGGTGGTGCTGAGCGGACTCACGCACTCAAACACAGAGCCACGGGCGCGAGTCCCACACGGGATACGACAAAACAAAGTGCTGCGTGCTGAAAACATGCAACTGAGACACGCCATGGTGAGAACTGCGGCCAAGGACCGCAAAAAAACGTCTGAGGATCAAATAGCATCATAGCTGGAGGACAGATGAGGTGATCTTCATAAAGGACCACAGATTTCCTAAATAAAAAGATTTTTTCTGATTTAAAATGAAACACACTGGACTTCCTGTTGTGGTGCAGTGGAAACAAACCTGACTGCTATCCATGAGGACGAGGGTTCGATCCCTGTCCTCGCTCAGTGGGTTAAGGATCTGGCGCTGCCATGAGCTGTGGTGTAAGTCACAGGTGCAGCTCGGATCTGGCATTGCTGTGGCTGTGGCATAGGCCAGCGGCTGAAGCTCCGATTCAAACCCCAGACTAGGAATCTCCATATGTTGCAGGTGCGGCCCTAAAAAGATAATCAATCAATTAATTAATCAATTAGGAGTTCCCATCGTGGCGCAGTGGTTAACAAATCCGACTAGGAACCATGAGGTTGCAAGTTCAATCCCTGGCATCAGTCAGTGGGTTAAGGATCTGGTGCTGCTGTGAGCTGTGGTGTAGGCTGCAGACGCAGCTTAGGTTTGGCGTTGCTGTGGCTGTGGTGTAGGCCACCAGCAACAGCTCCAATTAGACACCTAGCCTGGGAACCTCCATATGCTGCGGATGCAGCCATAAAAAGAAAAAAAAATGAATCAATCAAATGAAACATGTCTAAAGGGCAGCAGTAAATGAGCGCCCCCGTCCCTGGCTCACCAGTGACATGCTGGTAGCGAGTCCGGCCCAGCATGGAATGCATGGCGTGTCCCATCTCGTGGAAAAGGTTCTCCATCATCCCAGGCGTCAGCAGCGGCGGCACATTCCGCGAGGACTGGGGAAGATTCAGCATAAGGACGACCACGGGGAGCTGGTAGCTCCCGTCTTCCTGCACTCGGCCCCCGCGGATGGTGAAGTGACAGTCCTTCAAGAAGCAGAAATCAGGACAGGTGAGGGACGGACTGGGTGTCCAGAGGGTAAGAGTGTGAGCGGCTGCGAAGCTCTGTCAGGTGCAAGAGGTCAAACCCTCCCTTAACTGCACTCTTCCAGTTACTCTCACTTCTTCCCCACAGTTTTTCTTTTGCCAGAATGTTAGTTTTTTAAAAAACACCAATAAGACATGGAGCTTGTGTTGGTGAATCCATTCCTTCACTCCGAAGCTGCACTCCAGGCTCTCGCTACACCAGACGCTGGAAACCCAGTCCCCGCGGAGCTCCGAGCCGCGCCCTGGAGATGCCCAGGGCCCACGGGAGGGCACGGCCAGCCGCCCGGGGAGGGGGACGCTCGTGCTAGTGCAGCCGTCCCGTCTCAGGCGCCGAGCTCGGGCCCACTGACCACAGCCCGTCCCCATCACCTGGAGGTGACGAGCCCTCATCCACCGCAAAGCGAGGAGCCTGGAGAAGCCTTCCCAGCTCACACCCACGCCCTCACCCACTCTCACCAAGGCCTATGAGGCGGGTACGTCCTCTTGCAGATGTTAAATGCCCAGTCCTGGGTCCGAGGACATGCAGCTGCGACTCAGACCTGAACCCTGGCTGACAACCACGGGCTGAGGCTCCTGGTCACCTGAGACGCTCCAGCCTCTCAGGCAAACAGGAGCAGACTCGGGCCATGTATCCACCAGCCAGGTCCGCCTGGAAACGGACCGCCCTCCGGCTGCCCCCCCCCACCTCCTCAAATGCCAGTTTAGGTCTGTCACCTCTGCTTTAAAGGTAAGCGTGACTGTCTATTTTAGTGTAAAGTACCACCGTATTTCCACTGTAACTTGATAACCCGAATTCCTGACAATTCCAGTCAAAGTGCCTGAAACTGCTGAAGTTGCCTGACCAGCAAACCTGGCTTGCAGCTCAAGTCATGAAGCTCACATGCCCCACACAAGGATGGGCTGGGGGTGGGTGAGGTTCCCATAGGCCCGCCTCTGTCAAGGGCAGAAAGCGGCCGAGAGCTGGGGCTCTGGGCAGAGGTCTGGGTGACGCCCCGGTGCTGCTCACTGTGATTCGGGCGGTGCCCTGACCTGTGGCCTCAGCCTCCTCACACAGCGGGCGCTTAGTTCAAAGGCTGCGGAGACCATTCCAAGTGGGCTGTAAAAGGCTCCGCGCTGGCTGGCGGACAGGAGGACTCGGAAAAGGTCAGCTATCGCCACTCCTGTCGCTGATCCTGGGACCCGGGCAGATACTGAATAATGTAATGACTCCCTACCTTTTACTACCGTCAAATTCTACCCTAATGTCAAATTTACATACTCGGTCACTACCGTTAATGCCTTTTAAATATCAGGAACTACAAAACTGCGGTGTCAGGTTCACATTAACACAAATTAACTGCCACCACCCGAGAGACCAGTGTCAACAAGGCGTCACCTGGTGTGGCTTGTCTGCTCGCTGAAAAAAGTCACAGTAGATGTACCCCAGCAGCCCTTCGGACTCGTGGACCACAGCCTGGAAAGAGATCAGTTTAGTGGAGAATGAGGCCGTCGGAAACTCCCCAAGCAGAAACACATCCCCCTAACACGAGAACCTGTATGTGAAACGCCCACAGCCACAAATAGAGTTTATCCCTTCTTACACCCATGTCACCCTGAGGCGGGTTCCACGTGGCCCTCACCCTCTCCTGCTGCGTCCCCAGCCCGTGACCAGGGGTCCCGTCTGGAGAGGAGCCCCTCCACACCGAGCCCTCCGTGCCAACTGCCAGCCTCAGTAACACGGCTGTGTGACCAGGCCACCACCTGAGGGGCAGGCGGCTGCTGGCCAGACAAGCTGAGCAGCACAGCACCCCCTTCAACCACGGGACATAAGGCTACGGGGGCACAGGCGGTCGCCAGGGGCGGGGACAGGACGGCTTGCGGCATCCAGCCCAGCCCATCGGTGATGCCGTATCCACACCCTTCTCCTGCGTCAAGCCCCAGAGGCGCCGCGCGCAGCAGGCCTGCTCCCCATCTGTGCACAGCCTGGGGCTTCCGCCACCAAGACCCGAACGTCAGGCTCTAAAAGTCCCTTCAAACGTATTTCATGCGCCGGCTCGGCCGACATCTGCTAAGCGTCTACTCAGAGTCGGCACGGCCACGGGCCGCAGGCTCTGGGAGTGCTCTGCCCGTCACTTGCGCCTTGTCCCTCAGCCTCCTGCCACCAGTGGCCCTCCCACAGAGCCTCCACAGCGTCCCAGTCGCTGTGGTCGACACACCACGCACTGCCCCCCGGCTCCGCCACGCCTGTCCTGCGACCACAAAACGCAGCCGAAGGGACAGCGAGAGAGCTCGCGGCTCCTGAGTGAGTGACAAGGGCACAGCGTGCCGGCCGTGCGCAGAGTAAGACTGCAGAACAACAGAAGCCTGGGGGCCACGGAGCCACCGGACCTGCTGAGGAAGAGCCCACACGAGCTGCTGTCGTGAAGGGCGCGACCTGGCAGGGGGCGGGCTGGGGGCCCTGGACACGCGCCCAGTGCGCAGGCGACGCCAGCCCCGCAAACCGTTCCTGGGCGCCACAGGGGGAAGGGGCCAGGGGAGGGAAGGGCCTCGGGTTCTGGAATCAGCCGGGGGACGCCTGGCAGAGCAGGAGCGCGAGGGGCAAAGCCAGGGTGTGTTAGTGCAGAATGCCCCAACTCGCTGTCAGCTTCCCGCAGGCTGTTTCCGGGAAGGGCTCTGCTGCTACACGTGGGCGCGAGGATCCGGCTGCGGCCGACTCAGAGAAACAGGCCCCGAGTCGGAAGCGGCGCTGCGGACTCTTCGAGAAGCAGGAGTCACACTCCATCGGGGCAAAGCCATGTGGGGGGGGGGACCTTGCCACCGACTGGGGCCAGGGCCTAGGGGCCGCTCACCAGTTTGCGCACGTCCTCAGCCCACACCTCGCCTCTCGCAGGCTGCTCCACATGTAGCGAGATGCCCAGCAGGCTGCCGAACAGCACGTCCAGGCCCTCCATGCAGGCTCCCAGGGAGAAAAAGGGGCTGTAGCCGCTGGGCTCGATGCTGCACCTGTAGGAAGGGGTCCAGTTACCACGCTACACACTCTGCTTCCCAGGGGACTTCGGCTGGCTCCCAGCTAGAACTCGGGAGCCAGCAAGGGCTGCAAGCGTAAGGGACGCCTCTTACCCTTTGGGGGATTTTCAGATTGGGGTTTGTGCTTCTTTAGCAGAACGGCCTCTAATTATTGCAGCGGTAAGAGTGACACCAGGGGCAAGGCAGGCACGGCCCTCCCAAACCTACCTGAGCCCGCATCCGCTGCCCAGGCCGTCCTGCACCGGGACCCCAGGTCGCGACCTTCACCGCCCTGGCCGCAGCCCCACGCGCCCTACGCCCTCACCCCTGCTCACACACAAAGCCCAGCCAGGCAGGGCGACGGGAGAAATGCCACGGGGTGAGTTACACTCTGCAAACTGTGACGAACCACATCAACACTCAACAGGTGCAAAGCCGGGGGCTCAATGGGGTTCAAAGTTCACTCTGCTAAAACACCTGTCAGCAGAAAAAGTCTCTAAAGGGAACGGATTTTTCCTTACCTGTTTTGTAGTCACAGACCTTAAATAAAGGGTAACGTTCTGGCGAGGTCCATTACTGCTCACCCCTAAACAAGTCTGTGCTTTTCACTCTAACAGAAACCACAGTACATCCAGAATACATGCCATGAGGGTCTGTTTTGAGTCACTCGGTCAGGCCAAACCTGAGAACCACAGCCCTAAGCGCAGGTACCTGCTACCGTTCCTACTTTTGAGATTAACAAAACGTACACAAACGTATGGGTGACTGGACTTAGGGAATGAGTGTAAACTTGGGAACAAGATCCACAAGTGTACAAGCTAGTCTCTGATCACTTCTTCATAAGATTTCTCATAACAATGCCCGGTGGTGTGAGACACGGGTGCCGGGGCCCACGCTCACTGACGCGTTCACCCGCAGCAGGTGGGGCCCAGGACAGCAGGCGGGCACACAGTAGGCTCAGGAGAGCCAGGAGAGCACAGTGGGGCAGCAAGAGCGATGGCTTCACTGGTGGAGGCAGAAAGGGGGTGCCAGGCTGGGGGAGCGGACTGCAGGGAGGACCAGCCAAGCAGCAACAGGACAAATGCACGAGGTAGGGCCCCAGGGATCAGGTGGAAAATGAGAGCTCGTGACACAGGGCACAAGTGGGAAGAGGGAGGGAACTGCTGGGGGTGGGTCCAGGGAGCAGCAGCCTGGCCCGGGGATTCCCATATGCCACGTGTGCAGCCCTAAAAACACCAAAAAGAAATCAATGACAAAAAAAAAAAAAAAAACTCAAAAATTCACAAAAAAAAAACAACCTTGAAATTTCACAAATTTGTGGGGGAAAAATATACTTTTAAACAACCAATTGATCAAAGGATAAATTACAGGGGACATTTAGAAAATACTTTTGAGACAAATGAAACAAAAACACAAAATACGCTGCATGTGGCAACGATTTCTTGGCTATGCCACCAGAGCATAGGCAACAAAAGAAAAAAAGACAAATTGGACTTCGTAAAAATTAAAATAGTTTGTATGTCGAGACACTATCCACAGGAGTTCCCGTCGTGGCACGGTGGAAACGAATCTGACTAGCACCCATGAGGACGCAGGTTCAATCCCTGGCCTCACTCATATGGCTCGGATCCGCGTTGCTGTGGCTGTGGTGCAGGCCGGCAGCTGCAGCTCTGATTCGACCCCTAGCCTAGGAACTTCCATATGCCGTGGGTGTGGCCCTAAAAAGACAAAAAAAAAAAAAAAAAAGAGGCGCTTGGAGTAGTAGAGTCATAGACAGAAAGTACACGGTGGTGGCTGCAGCTGGGGCGGGCTAAGGGGGCGTCACTGCGGAACAGGAACAGACTCCCAGGTGACGAGGCGAAAAGAGCTGCGAACGGATGGCAGCGAGGGCTACACAGAACGCGGACATATTTACACCCAGGGAAGCCTATGTCCTGAGGACATCATTCTATAAAACGCACCAAAATAAATGAATGAGAGTCACTGCAACTCCTCACTTGCAGAAAAGAAACAACGTCCTTAAGCATTAAAAGCAAAAATCCAGCCCCGAGAGGATGCAGGGACCAACCTGAGAGTGGCTGCCCTGGGGGCAGGGGTGGGAGGAAGGCTGCGGGCAGCACTGGAAACCCCTCAGTGAAGACTTTTTAATGCTGGTTTGATTTTTTTTCCAGCCCTGTGAATGTGTTACCTATTCAATGATAAAACTTAATTTAAAATAATTGCTTATAAACATTACATAAAGAATTACTTTTACTCTTCCATGAAGAATTAAACCTTGAAAAAGAAAAAAAAATGAAGATTTTTTGCTCTTTAAGACTCCCCATCAGTCATTTTTGCCACTGTTTTCCAGGACTGATCTCTCGCGGTTTCAAAACCTATCCATTTCTTATCTTATTTCTTCCTTCTTGTCTTACGGGGACATTTAAGATGCCTGATGAACACAGCACTTAACATCAAAGCGGAAACGGCCCTGGGCCACAGGAAGAAGAGCACACGTCAGGGCAAGGCCCTCCTGCTTCTTATTTCGCGTGAAACCACATGCTTCGGTCTGGACTTGAGAGAAGAGGAATCTAACAAGGATTTAGAAAGCTTCGCTTCGCTCCGTTCCTGCAAACTGCAAACCCAGGCTCTCCTCTTTTTCCTTTCTTTCCTCACCCGTCACCTGCACCTCTCAGTCTGCTCCTGTCAATCAAGATGAGTGACAACTCAGACCAAAAGTCCATCGTTTGCTTTTGAAGCTACTACAAGTGGATGTTTCGAACCCCCGGTCAGATACCCCACCCTGAAGCATTTCCACCTCCCCTTTCCTGGTCCTTTCACTGAGCTGGCAGTCGAATAAACGAGGTAGGGCCCTGGGGATGTCGGCCAGGGAGGTTACACCGGGCCCTCGGGGCGTGGTCTCCACTCTAAGACTCAGCCGGCCTGGGACAGCCTCGCAACAGAGGAGACACGGTGACCTCCAGGGGGTCACACTGCTTCCAACGAACGAACCTGACCCATGAAAACGGTCGTGGCACAAAAATATCCTATTGACCAAAAACACGTTGCCTTTTTTCCTTCTTCGGCCACACCCAGGACACGTGCAAGTTCCCCAGCCACGGCTGAGGCCGTGCCAGATCCTTTAACCCACGGAGCTGGGCCAGGGATCTAAGCTGCGCAGCCAGAGAGACACCACCAGATCCTTAACCTGCTGTACCACAGAGGGAACTCCCGAAGACGGGTTGCCTTTAATCCAGATCTCCAACCACTGGCCTAGACACAGGGCCAACAGCTGTCAACCAGCAAGCGTTTCCTGCGCCCAGCGCATGTTCCGCATTCAACAGAGGGCAGGGGACTTGCTTTGTTCTGGGCTCTGCAGCGTGGCTGGCGGCGAGGCCCGAGGACACACAGAGCAGCCCGGTCGAGCCGCACGCGAGGCGTGAGGTTGGTGGAGGCGGCCTGGGGCTCCGGGGACACCCCCGGCACAGCGTCACAGGGAGGACGTCGAAGGAAGCCACAGTCTCTGAGACCGAAAGGGACCCGACTGGGGACACGGCTGGGTGCGGCCGCGGGAACCTGTGGAGGACAGGGACGGTGGGAGAGTCTGCAGCATGTGCACACTGTCCTTCCAGCCACGAGGGCCTTGAGCGACGCTCCAGCTTCACTTCCAAGGCCGCGACCTTGAAGACAGAAGGGAGCGCACGTGCGGTCCTGCCGCCGGGGCTACAGGCAGGTGGACCCCGTGCAGCACGCGTCTCTCCCCACTGCCTCTGACTGACACTGACGCACCACTTACACTCCAGGGGCCCTTTCTCAGAGCTTTAGGGCAGAGCTGAGCCCCCTCCGCGGACCTGAGACAACATCAACGAAGCAGCCCCTCGAGGGACCCTCCCGGGAGCCTGCAGCAGCCAGTCCCGCACGAGGATGCCGAGCCAGCACCGCTAACACCGCCGTGAGCTCAGCTGCCCTGACCCGGAGCTGGGACGGCCGCCCATTCCACAGGTGGCCCGGCTGGGAGGCCCGAGAGGACAAGTCACTAGCCCAGACCGCATGTGGCCCTCGGCAGACACACTCCCTCCATGGCGGGTACAGAGAGCTCAGAACTCCCAAGCTTCTTGGGGGTCAGGGACCCCGAGTTCTGACTCCAGAGACAGGAAGCAACCTGAAGACGTTCCAGCAGTGCGTTTGGGTGGGAGTGAAGTCACTCTCCTTGGTTCAATGGCTTTGACCAAACTTCTCGGGGTCTGACACCCCCATGAATGCACACACTGTACAAGAGCCTCTCTTACAGACACCGCATGTTCCGTGTAAACCCAGCAGAACGGCCACGGGGCTGCCATGCCTACCGGGTGCGGTCAGAGGACGGGGGGGCGGGGGTTGTCACTGAGACTTCAGGTCAAGGCAATAATTCAGTAACAAGGGGTGCGAACACAATATAGAGGAACACCACACAGAAATCAGAGAGACAAAAATTAGAAAAAGTGCATCAAAACGCATTACTTTCCAATGTCAAAAACCACATAAAAAACTTTATGTGAATATGGAACACCAATTAAAAGCTGAAGAAGAAGAAAAAAAAAAGTTGAGGGAGCTCTCTGGGGCTCTAGCAGGTGGGACTCGGCACTTTCAGAGCCGCAGCCCGGGTTCAGCACTGGGTTGTGAACCGAGGTCCCACATCAAGCCGCTGCACGCCATGGACAGAAATACTAATAACAATAACATACCTTCACACCGGATCTCTGAAAGAATATCAAGAGAAATGCTATTGTTTTACGCACCTGCAAGGACCAGGAGAGCTGACGTTTTGCAGCCATAAAACGCACGTGTGAAACTGTATCTTACATTAAGCTACGGTGCATTCTAAGCACTCACTGTCCATCACGGTCAAATTATTACAAACTCTGAACAACAGTTTCTGTGCTTTCCTAGAGAAGATGACAGATGCTGAATTTGGACACGTGTATAAAAAACAGCAGCCAACAAATACTATGACCTGAAGGTTAGGAGACAGTTCTGCTCTGCAGGTGAGCCTGCCCTGGGGACAGGTAGGTAAGGAGACGCCAGGCAGGCAAGTAGCTGGGGACCGGGCAGTAAGTGGGGGTGGCTGCTGCACACACTGACTGTTCTCAGAGGCAGAGGAGACCATGAAGAGTGACTCTTTCCTGCTTCTAGAACATGTGCCAAGAGTCCACCAAATAAATGAGGTCTGATGTGAGCGAGACACTTATTACTGCTTTTACCTGAGGCCTGAACATACTGCACAGTAAGCAAAAGCTTGTAAACTGAACACCAATCAAGTGAATGCATTATCATGACATAGGTCAACAAGCTTCAATAAAGAAAGTGGCCCAGAACTTTTATATTCTTCCACGACCTAAGTTAATCTTAACTTTCTCAAACTGCATATCTAAAAAATGAACTGTAAGCGAAAAATGTTTTTTTTATTTTTTTGTCTTTTTTTTTTTTTTATGTAGAGCCGCACTCACGGCACATGGAGGTTCCCAGGCTAGGGGTCTAACAGGAGCTGTAGCTGCCGGCCTTCGCCACAGCCACAGCAACGTGGGATCCGAGCCGCGTCTGCAACCTACACCACAGCTCAAGGCAACGCCGGATCCTTAACCCACTGAGCAAGGCCAGGGATGGAACCCGCAACCTCATGGTTCCTAGTCGGATTCGTTAACGACTGAGCCACAAAGGGAACTCCTGTAAGGGAAAAATGTTAACGATACATTAAAGGCTAAGATTCTGAGGTTTTATAAAAATACTCCAATGGCACAAATACAGTTGCCTGGAACATAAATATTTCTACGTCCACTTTGAACAGGCCTCCATACTCCATGGGTTTACATGCAAATATAAAATGAGAGTATATCTAGGAGGAAAGCACAGCTACTAGTCTGCACAAATGAATGAACACAGGAATACAGAAGCCAGAGGAAGACCTCCATCAACCTAAGTTCCCTAAATCTGCCTTCACTTCCATCCTCCCCAGCGTGCCAGTAACGTGTGGACATTCAAATAAAAACGAGAAGACGTAAGAAAAGCACAGAGAGCCATGCCAGGTCTACTGTGCTGACAAGGGTTCCAGCAAAGTCCCAACCCACCCACTCAGAGCCTAGAAGGAGCTCCTGGAAGGGACAAAAGCCGTGGAGAACGGGCAGCAGCGGCAGGGCGGCTGCAGGCCTGCGAGCCCGGCTCTCAACCCAGCTACGGGACCTGTGGGCAGGTGCTGGCCACGCCAGCCCAGGGCCTGGGTTTGAGGGGACACAGGTTTGCAACGGAGACAGGACAGGACAGACAGACAGGACACGGGCGACCTCCCGCAGTGGGCACAACGCTGTCAGCACCCTCTTGTTCCCTCCGTGCTCCCCGGACGCGCGTCTGTGAAGAAGCGTACCTCTCCGCACGAACCACGCCACTGTAGTAGGGGGGGTCCCAGGGCATCAGTTCCTACAAGCCAAACATTCACTGTTAGGAAAGCTATGGGCAATTTTACCGTTTTTATCAAGAAGTCAGCCAGCTTACCAAGTAAACATAGCATTCTATCAGAAAAGTTTTATAAAAACCCTGAAAACTCATGACCTGGCAGGAAATACATGCCCCTTTGACTTTTCTGTAATCAGTGAGTCAAGATGCATAAATAAGGCATAATCATAAAATCTGGGGAAAAGGTAAACAAATGTCATTCTAAAATGTAAGCTAATAAAAGTCAGCGTTAATAGATTAAATGGGCCGTCTGAGCTGTCCCCGGCGTGACCCTGTAGTAAGCCCCCAGCGCTCTGCAGGTGCTATTAGGGAGCTAAAGGACAAAGCAGGGTCCCTCCTAAGTCTAAGCACGAAGCTCAGGGTGGATCTCAGGAATGGATGCAGCAACTTTAAACGTAACTGAGCCAGAATTAACTCTAATCTTGGCAAAGAAACCCCGTCCCGAGGAAGCACTGGAGCCATGCTTTTCCACACCCAGGACAGCACCGGGACAGGAAGGAAAGCTGGGTCCGCGGGGGTCGCCCTCCCGCAGTGATGGAGCGGGGGAACGGTGACAGACAGGGGGGAGGGGCAGGCTGGCAGCCCGGTCCAGGCTCAGGGTCCCCGCCTCCTCCCCACCGCATCATCCCACAGGCCCCCCTCGGCGTTCTCTCTGCCCAAAGGGCTCTCCCCTCGCCCCCACTTCCTCCCCGGAGTGCCATCTTCCCAGAGGTGTCCTGGCTGCCAGCCCCCGCCCACCAGCAGCCTCCACCTGCTTTGCTCTGCAGGGTTTGCCCCACAGCCCCCGTCACCACAGGGCCAGCCCGTGGTGACTGCTCTCATGGGCTCGCTCCTTCCTCCCCCGGAACGCAGGCTTCGTGGGTGCATGGACTTTGCACCCTGCCTGTGACATCCTGCCCCCCACCCCGGCGCCTGGCGCAGCAGTTCCTCCAGTCGTCGGCCCGGTGAACACCCGGCCTCTCCTGGACGGCACTGCACGCCTGGCACCCGGGGCCTGGGAACCAGGCTCCCACCTACAGGATCAAGGCCCTTTGAAGGTTCACTTAGACGTTATCTGCTCGGATGACAAGCTTGCTCTCCCACGGCAGGCTGTGACCATTTCGCATCAGAAAACGTAACCCACGTGAGCCGTGCAGGCCTCCTCTCCTCCTCCCGGGAGCTCCCGGGGGCGGGGGCTGCTGGGCTGAGTCGGGCGCATGCGCTCCAGCGTCTGTGACGGGCCACACAGAGCAAGGCCCTGGCAGAACAAGGCCTCATCCCAGGAGCTGTGATCCACCTCACCGAGCTCCAGCGATTAGGTGTTTAGGTGACCTGCAAGGTTCGCAGGGACACTAAAGCCGCCACCTGCAGGTCGTCCTCCACGGAGCTCCTCAGGCCGACCGAGCACGGGATGGAGGCAGTGCAGACAGGAGCAGATGTTAACCCCCGCAGTGTCAGCGGACACCTGTGCGTGTGCACGAGCGCAAGCCAGCGAGCCAACGAAAACACTGGATTTCCTCAAGTCTCAGACCTGGTCACACAGATCAAATGCTTCAATACACTATCCCCCGAATGTAGGGACCAGAAACAAGGCCGTCTACACCTTCAGCAAATTACGAGGGAGCTCTAGAGCTGAAAGATAAAGACCTCAACTAACAGACTGCTTACATCACCATAAAAAATACCCCAGCGTGGCCACTTACCGAATTTTGAGGGTTTAGTTTCATTTTCATGGCTCGCATCATCTCAAAATCTCTCACGGTTCTGTAAGACAGGTTTACCATCAGTGGCTAGGAAAGGATTTTCACAGTTAGAGTCTAAGAGAACTCCTCTGCTTATGCTGCTTCCTGATATCCATGATAAAATTGGAAGTAATTGGTAGTGCCAATGTAAACCAGTATTAATCCAAATTTTACACGTGTTAGAAGACGATGATACACACATCAGTCAGTTATGGCCAATCTTTCTTAAAAAGCATCCTGGCAGATCTATGTCTTGAAAGTACTAAAGCTTGGAAAGATTACCAATGTTACAGAAACAGGAGAGGTAGAAATCAGCAAACTTTGAATCATTACTTCTCACTGTGCCTTTAAAAAGTAAAAGCCCAAGAAATTACCTTCTATAAAAAACATAAACACTGGAGTTCCCGTCGTGGCTCAGTGGTTGATGAATCCAACTAGGAACCATGTGGTTGTGGGTTCGATCCCTGGCCTCGCTCAGTGTCAAGGATCCGGCATTGCCGTGAGATGTGGTGTAGATCGCAGACGCAGCTTGGATCCGGCATTGCCGTGAGCTGTGGTGTAGATCGCAGATGCAGCTTGGATCTGGCATTGCTGTGGCTGTGGCGAAGGCTGGCAGCTACAGCTCCTGTTAGACCCCTAGCCTGGGAACCTCCATATGCCACGGGTGTGGCCCTAGGTAAGGCAAAAAAAAAAAAAAAATTAACACAGACCATATTTAAGATTACTATGCATCATTTTTCCCTAACTAAAAACTCTAGCTGGGCAATAATCAAATATGTGCTTAATATGTGCAGAAGATGAAGTTTCTGTTTGAATTAAGTCCTATACACCACTATAAAAATCTGAAGACATGTCTGCTCAAAATATAAACTCTAGCGACATAGAAATGAAAAATATGCTTAAACAGAAAGCAAAGTCAATTCTCAAATAACTGCATAATTAACGCTGTTTCAATGTATCAAACCCACGATAGTTAACGGCATTAAAAGATCCTTTTAGAATTTACAAATATAACCCGAATTATAGAGGACTGGGCTTGAAGGCCTAAGTGTGCAACAGACAATGGAAGCTGGAGCTAAAATCACAAGGTGGGAAGGTCCGACAGCATACGAAGCTCTGGACAGCACCGTGAGAGAGAAAGACCATCAGGCCCTTTACAAACGGTGCTGTCCTCGCCCTGGGGTCCTGGGCGCCCAGGTCCCCGGAGGACTGGCCCCAGCGAAACACTAGAGCGGTGGTGAGGACGAGGGCCGGGACCACCAAGCCAGCCGGGACAGGGGAGGGGGCTGGCGGCTGCAGCACAGGGACCGCTAGGACGGCACAGCATCTCAGCCTGAGGTACAGACGCTGAGGCAGGGGCTCCGACAGCACACCTCAGGGCCAACACAGAGCCGTTCACCATGCCCACGAGCCGCACACATTTAGGCCAAAAGAGGATAAACACTACTTCATGAACTTGTTATAAAATTGATGGCACAAGCCAAAATACACAGTTTCAGATAGGTTTGGAAACTTTTAAATTACATGTCGCAGTTCCCATCGTGGCGCAGCGGAAACAAATCCAACTGGGAACCAAGAGGTGGCAGGTTTGATCCCTGGCATCGCTCAGTGGGTTAAGGATCCAGCGTTGCCACGAGCTGTGGTGTACGTCACAGATGTGGCTCAGACCTGGCACTGCTGTGGCTCTGGCGTAGGCCAGCAGCTGTAGCTCCAACTAGACCCCTAGCTTGGGAACCTCGACATGCCGCAGGTGCAGGCCTAAAACAACAAAAGCAAAAAAAAAAATTACATGTCCATGATGAGTTCCCAAAGACAGTCAGCTGGCTAATGGGGGGGGGGGGCGTCACTTTAGGGCAACTCTGTATTTTCAAAGCACGTCTTGTGGTTAATTTCATCTCCTGTTGAATAGTCAACAGATCAGACCCAATATTCTAACCCTTATATTCTTAACGGGTTACTTCCTAACTTTCTTTATAAATCAAGTCTTAAAACAACAACTAAAGAGTAGAATAAAAGGAGTTCCCACTGTGGCTCAGCTGGTTAACCCAACTAATAACCATGAGGACGCAGGTTCGATCCCTGGCCTTGCTGAGGGGGTTAAGGATCAGGCGTTGCCTTCCATACACCATGGGTACAGCCCTAAAAAGCAGAAAAAAAAAAAAAAAGGAAAGAAAGAGTAGAATAAGAAAACTAACCTTTCAGAAAGTTTGTCAGATAGTTTCTCAAGGAACTGCATGACAGTCTCTAAAACAAAAACCCAAAAGAAAACATATTGAACTACATAAAATAAAACGAACATACCTGCGAAAGTTATAATATGGTGATCGTAACTCACATACAGGGATGATTTTCAAAGGGAAAGCAGGGTCACCAACAAATACGGGGCATTTCTTTTTTTTTTTTTTTTTGTCTTTTTGCCTTTATCTAGAGCTGCACTCGCGGCATATGGAGGTTCCCAGGCTAGGGGTCTAACAGGAGCTGTAGCTGCCGGCCTACACCACAGCCACAGCAACTCGGGATCCGAGCCGCGTCTGTAACCTACACCACAGCTCACGGCAACGTCGGATCCTTAACCCACTGAGCAAGGCCAGGGATCGAACCCACAACCTCATGGTTCTTAGTCGGATTCATTAACCGCTGAGCCACGACGGGAACTCCTAATACAGGGCATTTCTAAATGACAATCTTCACTAGAAAAACAAATTAAACTGACACAGTAACAGCCCAAAGCCTTAACTGGGAGCCCAAAATAAAAAGTGAATGGAGAAAGAGAAAAATCCAAAATTTCAATCTGTTTCAGTCTATCTATATGTGTAAAGATAAGTTTCTTAGACATGGCTAACTTTTTCTGAGTTTTCAAGAGATCGCTAGACTCTGCTTTGTTCAACCATACAACTTAGAAAAATTAGATTTTAAAAATCAATATTTTGCTGGGTATTTTTATGTACAGCAGCAGAATAATCTATTCAGGATCAACATCCAAAGAAAATACAACAGGAGTTCCTGTCGTGGCTCAGTGGTTAACAAATCCGACTAGGAACCATGAGGTTGCGGGTTCCATCCCTGGCCTTGCTCAGTGGGTTAAGGATCCGGCATTGCCGTGACCTGTGGTATAGGTTGCAGATGCGGCTTGGACCCTGTGTTGCTGTGGCTGTGGTGTAGGCCGGCAGCTACAGCTCCTGTTAGACCCCTAGCCTGGGAACCTCCATATGCCACGGGTGCGGCCATAGAAAGCAAAAAAAAAATTAGAACCTTAAAAATGTAAGCTCTATTATAAATTTTTTTAGTACTTAAAATACTGCAGCCAGAAGTTATTACATTGTACGAATCCGAAGACAATGTGGTGGAATTACATTACTTCCCATGATAGGAAGTTTTCCCCATGTTTTTGTGAATTTAGCACTTTTCGGGTACAGAGCTTTCATATGTATTTTGCAGTGAGCCACAAACACTGTTTTTATATTTTCCAGATGATATTTTATACGGTTTTAAGTTTCTTGCCTTCTTCAATTTATCTCCTTTTTGAGTAAAATAAAAGGCTGCGAAGGAATGGAAGTGGCCCTAACCCAGGAAGGCGGAAGTTCTCGCCACTGCTGACACCGAGCCAGCATATGTCCTACTGGAACAGCACCGCTTCGGGCACCACGCTGGCCAACGCCAAGACTTTTAGAAAAAACTGTGGTTTAGTTTAAAGGAAAATCTTACTTAGGATATCAAACCGGCCATTACAGAGGACTTTTTCAAATATATCTGTTATGCTATTTACTACAAAACAACCATTTTCCACTAACTTTGATCTAGTTCTCTGGCTATTCTTATATACTCAGCATCAACTCAACAGTATCTACCCGAAATGTTGCTGCACTATAGAGAATGAGTCGGGATCTGCCAGAGAGCAATCTCACGCCTTGCTAGGAGACGTCCCCATTCACCACTCCTGGGGGGCCCACCCCAACCCAAGCTGCCCCTTCCCCACCCCACCCCTTCACCCCCACCCTGCTGACAGCTCAGCATTCCTCACTGTCCACCTCAGGTTTCCAGCTTGAAAACTTCCAGCTTGAAAACTTCTGCAACCACATAAGCACCTTCAAACTCCCCAGACTTCTGAAATCCCAGCACCGTTTTGCCTACTGCATGCATTTGGCATTAAAAAGACAGCGACGTGTATTAATATTTACCTTTCTGCATATGTGTCTGAGCTCAGAGCCCACAAGGACACAGGGCACAGCGCGTGATCGCACAAGAGTCCAGCTCAGAATATTCCGTACTGAGCACCTCATGAGCCGTGGATTCACTGGTCACTCAGCCATCACAGGGGGGGCTCGCTGCCCCACCCAAGCCAGTGCCCACCCCATCTTGAGACCCCGACCCTTGCCCTCCCGGGGCCACGCTCGGCTGGCTTCCCTCCTCACCCACTAGTCCCTGAAGGCGCCTCTCCTGGGACTCGGCGCAGCTCCGTCTCCCTAACCCCCCAGCCCTGACTCTGCTCTTCTCCGGCCGCTCTCCCCGCGGTGCCATCCTTAAATAAAGACCCGTCTCCGTGTCCAGCTCAGAACTCACTCCCACCCAGCTGGGTA
Organism: Catagonus wagneri; assembly: GCA_004024745.2. NCBI lineage: Eukaryota > Metazoa > Chordata > Mammalia > Artiodactyla > Tayassuidae > Catagonus > Catagonus wagneri. The sequence continues at coordinate 42,937,476 of PVHT020004944.1, read as the reverse complement.
CCTCACCGCCGCCAACACTACCACCTGCTCACCCAGCGGCATCGCATCACCCTGACCCTGAGCCCAGTTAACGGGAACGCACTGCGTCCCCAGCGGTTCAGGCCGAGGCCCCCGCTCTCCCTTCCAGGGCCACGGGTCCCGATCGTGACGTCTCACCAGCTGCACGGCCACCAACACCTGGAGGAGCTGCAGCCTCGCTGTGATTGCTGCGATGGGCTCCCTGAACGCTCCCTCCCGCCCCACCTGCTGCGGGAGCCTGGGCAGCAGGACTTAACCCTGACGTTGAGGTCAGACACCCCAGCGCCCCGCTACAACCCACCTTCCCGAGGACACGGCTTGGAACGGCGGCCCTCACCACGTGCAGTCCGCCCTCACCTCCGACCGTCCCTCCTCACGGACACCGTGGACCCGCCGCCCCCTCCAGGCCTCTGCTCACGGCCGGGGGCTCGCAGGGGCCCCCCACCTCCTCCCCAGCCGCTGTCACTGCACGCTTTAACTAGGCCGGGACCATCCTCCTCCTGGCTCCATGCTTCTCCAGACCACAGCCACATTCTCACACCGACTGACCGCCGGTGCCTAGAATGAAGGACCTCTGCCCACCACGGGCACTCGTGGTACCTGCCCAGCTCATGAGTGGAGACAGGGAACACAGGTGACGTGACAGAAGGGCCGGGGTCTCTCTCGAAGGCCGCAGACAGAGGCCGGGTTTAGGCCTGAGCTCTGCCCCTCTTGGCAAGTCAAGCCACCCGTGGGCTCCTGGTCTGTGAGACCGACACAGCCGTCTACTCACATGGCCGTCGAGGAATCATATGAAATGACAGGGCCTGGAGCAGGCACCGCGTTGACATATAACATAAAGTAGTAACACACCACTGGAGCCCCGTGGTGACAACTGTGACTGCAGAACAGCACCCCGGGGACAGAACACCTGCGCAGCAGCTGGACGATGTGAAATCACCGTGCACGTCCCAGGCTTCGGGGACCCGAGCCCAGAGGCTGTGCAAGCGGCTCCCAGGCTTCGTGGAGGAGGCAGCTTGTGAGCCAAGCACCAGACGGGACTTGGACAGACAACCGCGCAGGGAACAGGTGGAGCCAGGAGGTGAGGCCAGCGCGGGGGAAAAGCCGTGCACTGGAAAGAGAAACAAGAACCGGGAGAGGCCAGCAACACAGCAGAGAAAGCAGAGTTCCGCGCAGAAGGGTGGGCGGCACAGAGCCGGGGCCGTGACCCTCCTCCGGCGGCGCTCACACCCAGCGCCCCTCCGGGACGGCAGGTCCGTCCAGACGCACAGCCAGCACCCGGGGTGTCCACTGCCGTCTCCTCCTCCCGCTCCCTCCAACGGTGGGAACCCAGCTCCTAACACACAGCCTGCACGGGAACGGCTCCACCCCAGGCCAGCCGCTCCTGCCTCAGTGTCTCAGCTGTCACTCCATACGCTGACTCTACACATTTCTACCATTTTCTCTCAGTTATGAGTCGTAAAGAACTCAACAGAGCACAAGGCCGGTTTCCCACGAACCCCCACACCCAGCACCAGGCAGTCCCCTTCTCCCCGAAACGCACACAGGACCATGTGGTTTACACGGCCTGGCCTACGCTTAGCCCTGGCTTCAGAGGAAATCCCGATCATTCATCCGCTCACACAATTTCTCACCACTTTCGTTAGGCTGAGCTCAGAAACCAGTTGAGTTAAAATGAAAATAATTTAAATTAGCATCCCTAAAAGTTTAAGTATGATATACTCTGAACATTCACAAAGAATACATTCCAAATTACTAGCTCTATTTTATTTATTTTGCTTTTAGGGACGCACTAGCAGCACACGGAGGTTCCCAGGATAGGGGTGGAATCGGAGCTACAGCCGCCGGCCTACACCACAGCCACAGCAACACAGGATCCGACCTACACCACAGCCACAGCAACACGGGATCCGACCTACACCACAGCCACAGCAACACCGGATCCTTAACCCACTGAGCGGGACCAGGGATCGAACCTGCATCCCCACGGATGCTAGTCGGATTCATTATCCGCTGAGCCACGACGGGAGCCCCCTACCAGCTCTATTTTAGAAACACCCCCAGAGATGCAGAAGACCCCAGGAACGGGTCTTCGAGAGTATATTAGAAATAGAGCGCTCCTGCAGAGCCATTTAAAGCCCTAGGCTGAGGTCCACACAGACCTAGCGCGTGGACGCTGGATCGGCAGGCTCACCTGGGGTTCTGGCCATCGTCCCCTGGAGAGCCCTGTGGGAGTGGGTCCTGTACCCCACCAGCTTGGCCAGGGCATCCCTGTCTCGGAGCAGCTCTTCTAGACATTTCAATTGACCAGCATTGGGATAAAGAAAAATTTTATAAGCGGCTTCTCGCACCTACATTTAAAAAGTGAAGGTTAAGAGACATACAACCGTGATAAAGTCCTCCCCAAGAGCACAGCCCCCCCACCACCCGCACAGGGGCGCGACCCTGTCACAGTGTACACTTGAGCGGCCGGACTTATTAGCGAGGCCGGGAGACAAGTCCGCTCGACGGATTCTGCCGTGGGGAGGGTGGCACAAAGGGCACCGCGGCCTGGCCGTAAGGCACCTATAACCAGGCCGGGAAGACCACGCCCACGGGGAATCGGAGTCGCCCGGAGTGGCGGCCGCTGCTGCTGTGTGTCGCCCTCCGAAATGAGGGGCCCTCACGAGGCAGGGGCAGCTAAGCCACCTCACTGCTCAAAGCGGTCGCGGAACGAACGAGCGCCCGTTCGACGTCTAGGGCGCGTCCCACTCTAGCACTTCTAAAGGCGGGACGACACTGCCGTGAACTTGGGGTTACCTCAGTCGTGACACCCAGAAGGAGCCCCAGGTGCACGGAGGGCGGCGCGCGTACCAAGTCATCCGGCGCCTCTGCGCGCAGACCGTCCACCACGACGTGGCCGCCAGCCGCCTCGAAGTGGGGCCAGAGCCGCTCCGGCAAGAGGCGCTTCTCGACCCTGACGGGGAGGTTGGTTCCCAGGAGGAAGGCGCTGCTCAGGTCCAGGATCTTCACATTCAGGTCCACCGCTCTCCTACGCTGTGCGCGGGGCGGGAGAAGCCGGTTACAGTCATAGTCAACAGGTCGTCTGCAGAGACGGCAGATCACCGCGTACAGCTACCGAGGGCACCACAATGTTTGCTTGATCAGACTTAAAATCTGGTCCACATGACCTGTCAGGTCCACCGAGGAGGGGACCAAGTTTCAGTTACCTGTGCCAGGACACTCGACAGGCACCTGGCACGGACTCAGGATGGGCTTCGGGTGAACTCACACACAGACCTTCTTGGGAAGCGGGTCAACAGCTACCAACAGAGTCTACACTACACTATGACCCTAAAAAGTCATTAAGCAGCACTGATACTATTCAAAGATAAACATCTACGAGGCAGAGGTACCCTCAATAAGATGCTGGAAAAAGTGAGGGGTATGTCAGTAACAAAAAATTTCAATACAGATAATTCAAGCCTCATGGGAAAAACAAGTTTTCAGACACACCGTCTGAAAATTGTCCAGATTCCTCTCTGCCTGTTTCCAACACGGCCATTTGTCACCACCTATCGGTGACCAGTGAAATAACAACAAGATCGGGAAACTACACTATCAGTCCAAAAATTTTCCTCAAAGCCTTTACTATTTTTTTTAATTTGATAAAATTAGTCATTTCAAAGAATGTATGTTGTTATAACCCCTGGAAACTCCTGACTTTGCCAACAGGAAGCACTTCATCACACAGCGACAGTGAAATATGCAGTATTCGGTACTCTAAGAATGCTGTGAAATTGTTTTATTTATTAAGTGATTGCTAAAGAACACATTTCCTTTAAACTTTTCCTTCTTTTCTATTTGGCCACACCTACAACATGCAGAAGTTCTCGGGCCAAGGATCAAACCAGTGACATAGCTGCAGTAACCAGAGTCACAGCAGTGACAACACCAGGTCCTTAACCCATGAGCCACCAAGGAACTCCCTCAACTTTTAAATTTCATTCCTGACACCTTTTAAGTAAAAAACAGCCTGGAAAGAATACAGAAAGACCATAGGCATTTATGATTTGTAGGTTATGCTGGTGGATCTATTTCAAGTTCTCTTTTAAAAGAGGAACCCGTCATACTTTCACCTGTCCTCACGAGCATCTATGACAGCAGACAGGGCAGTGACAAGAAAGGAGCTGGCAGGTTTACGGGACTTGCATCGCCCACAGGGGTGGCTGCAGAAGTTCTGTGCCCAGACCGGGGACTGGACCCGTGCCACAGCGTGACAACGTGGGATCCTCAGGTGCTAGGCTGCCAGGGAACTCCTCAGGTCATTTCTTAATTCTGAGTCATCAGAACTGGGAACTGGGAACAGGCCAACTTGCGGAAAACACTCCACTCCACATGTGAATATAAAGAACTGCAGAACAGAAACAACCTATGTGTTCTCGTAGCACAGAAACTCAAGCAACAAGATGCCAGTTGAACAGCCAAGAAACAGAGGAAAGAATTACCTTTCCGTTGTCTAGATGGATTCCACTGATTTCAAAATCAAACATAAACAGTTCGGCTACTCGCCTGTAAATGAAATGAGTTATGGTCATAACAGGTAATAATCATGATTAACAAAGATCACTTCTTTCTGAAATCCACTTTTTTCAACTTCACTACCAAGAAGCCAAATGTTTCAACACACACACACACGGTTTGCATGAAACCAGGAACCCAGCATCTTACAAGTCAGGCCCGAGCTGGCGGGCGGGGACTCTGAGCCCGCCCGCGGACAGGCAGTCATCACGCTGCCTCACCTCCCCATCCTCGCAGGAGCGGCCGACTGGCGGGACACACTGCCACCACCCCGAAGAGGCCACCGAGCCCAGCCCTCGGCCCCTCCTGTCGCAGGCCGTCAGCACGGTCCTCCTGGCCCTCATGAACTGTGTGCCGCGGGGAGGTCTCTGACACTGTCCGCCTCCAGCCAAACCTGGGGCCTCTGCTACGGCCTCCGACAGCCTTTCTGAGATCCCCTCAACGAGCCCAGTTTTTACAACTCGATCTGCTGGGTGGACAAAGACTTTCTGTTAAAGGTCCCAGGAGAGGCTGGCTGTGCTGGGTTGCGAACGCTTTAGCTGGAGGGTAACAGGCAGGGAGGGAACAAACCCAGCTTCAACCACTGCTGAAATAAGCTAGCGCATGTCCCAGAAGAGGACCCACAACTGGGCTGGGCTTTTCCTGCAGGACTTGGGCCTTTATGCTGAGAACAAACCTGTGAGCAGCCCTGGGACGATGACATTTCAATTCCATCCAAGTCCTAATAATTAAAAACACAAAACAGTTTCTACTCGAACAGCCGCTCAAAGGCTTTCTGCGTGAGATGTTCGGTTTTCCGTCCGACTCGTGGCAGCTGCTCAGAACATTAAACCTTGACGCCACGCCGGGGGCTGTCTCCTGGCTAATGAGAGCTGCTTGCTTTCTTCTTAATCCTGCTGCGCCTGGAAGCCCATCTCACGGGTACCACTTCTCTGTGTCAGCAACATTTTCCTAAACTCCTTTTTTCTGGAATTAGGTTATTCCAACATCTGATCTATTCTCCGGCCCCCTTGCCTTTTTGTCACAGATACATCCATGCTCCTGACCGCCGTGCCAATATACTCAACGAACGGGATGAAAGTGCTTCTAAAATTCTCAAAATTCAACAGGCCCCGCTTTCCTAAAGGATGCAAACACTTCACTCGGGCCCCAGAACTGCCTCACACCCATCTCCCTTCCCAAATAGCCTCAAAAACACGGCTCTCCCTTTCTAGCCAAGCTCTTTTCTGTTTGTTTTGATGAGAAAAAAAAAAAAAAAGACAGCAGAGGGTGGTAAGCTGGGGATGAGAACTGGGGGTTAACGTAAGTTGACTGCATTGTATAAGACAGCCTTACTGTATGACAGCCTTACTGCTGAAACCAGTGAAAAGGCTGCAATCACTAATCCCACCAAAGACAACCACTACCAAAATTATTGTATTTCCGGAGTTCCCGTCATGGCTCAGTGGTTAGAGAACATGACTAGCGTCCATGAGGACATGGGTTTGATCCCTGGCCTTGCTCAGTGGGGTAAGGATCCGGCGCTGCCGTGAGCTGTGGTGTAGGTTGCAGACGTGGCTAGGATCCCGTGTGGCTGTGGCTGTGGTGTAAGCCGGCAGCTACAGCTCCTGTTAGACCCCTAGCCTGGGAACCTCCATATGCCACGGGTGCGGCCCTAAGAAGACAAAATAAATAAATATCAGCGTTCATGTGTGGGGGTTGTGTTGGTGGGCACGAGTGTGGGGGCGTGCATGGAGTGTGGGGGTGCAGGTTCGCGCTCTGCCCTCCTGAGTGGGTCCCACGGCACATCACAGCTTCTGTGGCTCTTGGGACCGAGGATTCCCCCACGCTGTGTTTTCTGGGGAGTGAGTCTGTCACGTTCTTGGCCTACAAGAAAGCTCCTGATGGGGAAAAACCCCCGTAAAATGGTTTCCTTGTGACTGCGCCTCTCGGAGACACTACTGCATGGACCGAAATTCTGCACGAGGGGATAACACACTAATCCGTCTGGTTTCCAAACTTACTGCTCAATGGGGCCCCTCTGAGAATATTTTCAAATGAATGCCTCACAGACCCAGTATTTCAAGGGATGCATCTAAGAAAGAATAAGAGGATGATCTGCTCAACCTGTATCATTTCTTCTGTAAGCCGCGGTGTCGCAACGTTGATAACGGATTTAATCTGTCAGCTTCAGCCGCCGTCTTCTCCTTGACCACCCGCCAGGATCTTTGGGGGCCTGTGGCCAACACACCTGACGCTGTACCTCAGTCACTGCTACTTCCCATCCTCGTTTCTCACACCCACAAGTCACCCTCCTCTGCACAACACTGACCTTCCACCCAGCTCGTTTTCCTCAACGTCTATCACTTAGTTACTTTAAAAATCCTACTGGCATTTCAGCCACATCCAGAAGTGGGGTACGTAATGAGCAAAAGCCCTTTGTGCTTTGAATGGTCTGCCAGCCCACTTCCATTTTACACAGGAAACACGGGGAAGTCAAGCTTTGGTCAAGTCAGGTTACGTGTAACCTGCTGCTACTCAAAATCAGGATCGGCTGAGTATAAATCCAGCACAATTAGCAGGCATTGCAGACTTGCGGTCACCAAGAGGGGGAGAGAGGGAGTGGCAGGGACTGGGAGTCTGGGGTTAATATATGCAAACTACTGCCTTTGGAGTGGATAAGCAATGAGATCCTGCTGTATAGCACTGGGAACTATATCTAGTCACTTGTGATGGAGCATAATAATGTGAGGAAAAAGAATGTGTACATGTGTGGTGTGACGGGGTCACCTTGCTGTGCAGTAGAAAACTGACAGAACACTGTAAACCAGCTACGATGGAAAAAACAAAAATCATTTAAAAAAAAATTAGCAGGCATGCAACTTTGACTCATTTTGCTAATGAAGGCAATAATGCTCAAGCCTAAAACTGTAATAAAGGCATCGGTTGTGACGGTCCAGCCAGCTTCACCCGCCTCCTAAGCATCAGGATCTGCTCGCAGGTACCACATGAAAACCACCCCTCACTGCTGCCTGCACAGCAAGGCAATCCCACACCACATCAACACGTGACACCCCCACCGACTGGCCCCTTGGAGGACAGCTGCACTTGGGGTCACAGGCAGACACAGGACGGGGGAGAAGAGGAAGTGGGAGGGACCGAGTGAGTGTCCCAAAAATAAGAATCAGACAAACGAGAACAGAGAGGCGAGAAAGAAGCAGAATCTCTATATACCTTATAAGTAAATACACGGAGAAGTAACTGGCGACCCCAAGTCCCCCATCAGTCGGTCTGTGTGCGGAGTATCGGTCTGCCGCGGGCGGAGTTAGAAATCGGGTCTTTTCAGTTCAGGTTAATAAGTGGCGGGAGCCAAAGCAAACCCTCCCAAGGGTCCTGACCGACGTCCCCCAGGAAACGTGCCCCCTCGCTTACAGGTCACGACGGCACTTCGGGAGCACGGCTAACGGAACCAGCACCTGCTTACAGGAATTCCTTCACTAGCAAAGCACCTCCTTCAGGCCACAACCCCGCAGAGGCTTCCCCGCAGGGGTCGCGTGGAAGGACCAACCGGCAGGCTGAGAGGTCTTGCCGGGAGCGCTGAGGCCGAGGACAGCGCAGCGGGGGGAGGATGGAACATGACAGGCACAGTGCTCCCAGGGGGAGTCTCGGAGGGGCAGGAAGTCACCTGGGCAGACAGGGTCCCACCACAGGGCTGAGGGCGCAGGGACACCGAGGGGCCGCTCCCCAGCTCGCCTGCACAGCCACACTCGCAGCGCAGGCAAAGGAAGCGTACCTGGTTTCCGGGTCGAGGGAGTCCACGAGACTTTTGTCAGCCAGTAACTTCCGCAAACTTTGATATAACTCCACATTGGTGTTCAACCTAGAATAATCAGAAGTGAAAAACATTTGACAATTTCCTAGCACCTTCTTTTTCACATCAAGAGAACGGTGTCACGTTCTAGCACACACGTCCCCAGAGGCCAGAGGTCTGGGGCACCGGCTTGTCTTATTTCTTCCCATGGACCAGGGCCAGCCTAACCACAGCCGCACGGGGACACTGGGACACAGGGATGGGCAGCGTGCTAGTCCCAACTGTCCTGGAAGGTAAGATGATGAATCAAAAGCCACAGTGAACAGCTGGGCCAGAAGAGCAGACGGGACTTGACCCACCGCCAAGGAGAACCGGCCTGGGGAGCGACAGGCCAACGGCCATTTGTTCCTCTGACAGAGGAGGGCGGGGACGGGAGGAGGAGGAGGAAACAGAGACCTGTGGTCCTAACTGGGCTGAGCGCCTGGCAGGGCCATGCTGGGGACAGCCCGAGAGCACAGGCTTCAGGGCCACACACCCCGCAACAAGGCCCCATGGCTACTGTGACCTTGGGTAAGCTGTCCTGCTGATTACAGCCTCAAGGGTTCAATGGGCCAGGCTCCCAGGAGGCAGCTCTGGTCCGTGGCTGCACCGCCCTGGGCCCCCCGAGCGACACTCTCTCTCGCCCACCCGAGACTCCACGGTCAGGCCCAGAGTCCCTCATCCAGAAGCCAAAACACTTGGTGTTAGGGCTGTCCAGGGGGCTTCTGTCCCAGGGCCTCAGGGAAAGGTAAGTTCTAAGAGCCAAGCACCAGGTCCTGCTCAGGTTCAGGGATGTCAGCTGCCCCAGGCAGTTCACCATCAAAACCCTGCGGATTTAGAGATATCGAGGGACACCAGGGAACAGAGGCAGCCCCTCGGGCCGGAAAACACTCACAGGAAGGGCAAGCACCTGCTCGGGCCTGCTCAGGCCCCCGCACACCTATGTCCAAGGACAGCTGCTCCCAGGTCCCCCGTACCCACTTCGGAAGTCTGAGCAGACTCTCCAGGTTGTGGTCTGTGATGCGGGACCCTGAGATAAGGTCTGTATTTTACAGTAATTCTAAACAAAAGCATCTAATTTTCGGCTTTTTTTCCACTTCTGGAAAAGTCAATTCTACTCATGCACCTAAGAACATCTTATCTCTCAAAGATCAAATACCACGCAGGTGCTGGGAGAAAATGACTCAGTGCTCTGATTCTGTCTGAGAGCATCCAAGCCCCTGGGCCGCGGAGGGGACGAGGGTGAGCCCAGGGCTAAGCCCTCTCCATGGTCCAGGGAAGACTGTGGCCAGACCCTGCTGGAAACACCTCTCTGCCGACTGCAGCAAACCGGGGGACCGAGCAGGCGGGAGCCAGCCCCAGCCACACTGCTGCTGCCCCGCCGGGGGCGCGCCACACCAGTGGGCGGTGGGACGGACATGGAGAGCCCCAGGGCAGGCGTACTTTTCCACCGCGGTGCCGATGCTCCGGCAGGCTTCTTCTGCCGCCTCCCTGAACGCCGCTTCAGGGTGAGCGATCTTCACAAAGTCGGCCTGGTGGTGAGACAAAAGCGAAAGGGGTTCTGACGGAAAGCTCTCTCCCAGGGCCTCTGGGCGAAGACGGACACCTGCGATCTACCACGTGGCGCTTGGCCGGGCCCGGGCCTGTCCATCACCGACGTGCCCCTAGCTGACCGGCGGCTTCTCTGAGCACACACTGACCCCGTCACTCCTGGGGCCGAGGTCACTCAGTCCAAAGAAGATACCTTTACAAACTTCATTTTAGAAAAGCCTGTCTCCCTCAAATACAAACACCAAGTGAGTTCAGAAGAGCAGACTCTAGTTTCAATAATCTGGAACCTGGTCCACCCAACGCAGGACAAGGCTGCTCTACTGACCTTGGAGTTACACTGACCGAGAATCCTTTCTTTAAAAATAAACTCCCATATGGAGCTCCCGTCGTGGCACAGTGGAAATGAATCTGACTGGCATCCATGAGGACACAAGTTCAATCCCTGGCCTCACTAAGTGGGTTAAGGACCCGGCATTGCCGTGAGCTGCGGTGTAGGTCGCAGATGTGGCTCAGATCTGGTGTTGCTGTGGCTGTGGTGTAGGCCAGCAGCTGCAGCTCCAATTCCAACCCTAGCCTGGGAACCTCCCTATACTGCGGGTGCAGCCCTAAAAAAGTAACTTTGGCATAAGTTTTCATAAATGAAGACTCTCGGTCACGTTCGGGTCTCTGCCATCTGAGTGATCATTCTGTGATTTTATATTACCTGTCTGTTGCAGTAAAGGTGCACATTAAAGAACAAGTTCAGGAGCTACCCGGGGGCCTAGAAGCTAAGGACCCAGCATTGTCACTCATGTTGGCTCAGGTCACTACTGTGGCCCAGGTTCAATCCCTGGCTGGGAACTTAACAGATGCTGCAGGTGTGGCCCAAAAATAAACAGTACAAATTCCAAATGGGACCTTTTCCTGTACATCTTTTCCCATTCAGCAGTCACACCCGACAGCTCTCCAACAGTTGAGAGGTTCTGAACCTCGCAGTCTAATAATCCACGCTTACACTGCAGGAGCAGGGGTGGAGGTGGGCCGCGGTCCGCGCCGGCGTCTTACCAAGTCGGCCACCCTGCACAGGGCGTCTGAGAGCTCGTCGAAGATGAGCACGGTCTGCGGCCCGGGCGGCAGGGAGCAGGCGCGCGCCACCAGCTGCTCCGTTCTCCTCAGGGCCCTGTCCTGGGCCACGCGAAAGCCTTCGGGGGCACTGAGCTCGGGAACTCCAAAGAGGCCCTGAAAGCCAAAGGACAGCTCCCACTGAGAACTAAGAACAGCCCGGGGCGGGGGGGGAGGGGGGGCGGCATTAAATGCAAATACTGTCTTGACAAAGAAAATCTGGGTTTTCACTGCTCTTTCATACAATCACGATTCTTGTGATTACAGGCATCATTTTCACACTCCTCGACACATTCCACATCCAGGACATTGAAACTGTTATCAGAATGTACTTTTTCTTCCATTTTAAACTATTTTATGAGAAAACAAAAATGGAATGATAGTTCAGAATCCAGCTGTGTCACTACCACAGCACCAGCCTCACCAACAGGCAAGGGTTAAATGACATAAGACACTTTTAAAACAACATTTTAGGAGTTCCTGTTGTGGCTCAGTGGTTAACAAATCGGACTAGGAACCATGAGGTTGCGGGTTCGATCCCTGGCCTTGCTCAGTGGGTAAAGGATCCAGCGTTGCCATGAGCTGTGGTGTAGGTTGCAAACGCGGCTCGGATCCCGCGTTGCTGTGGCTGTGGTGTAGGCCGGTGGCTACAGCTCCTGTTAGACCCCTAGCCTGGGAACCTCCATATGCCATGGGTGTGAACCTAAAATGACAAAAGACCAAAAAAAAAAGAAACGTTTTAGAGCGCCTGTCACACGGCAAGCATTCACTAGGTGTCAGCCCTGTGACCCTGGGCGCCGTTTCTCCACCAGGCACAGTGGGATGCCAGCACTGGCCTCAGTGCTGGGACACAGGTCCTAGGGTCCCAGGTAAGTCCACGGGACCCCACCGAGCACTGCACAAGGCCCTGGGCCCATCACCAAGCACTGAGCAACTACAAAACAGGCCTGGTGAGGCGATTACTGAGCACGTATATGTTTTAGAAAGATTTAATAAACATGTTAAACCAACTCATAGGCTGAAAGTAGCAACAGACTGCATATTTTCCAGAAGCATTTCAATATCTTGATTAAGACGAAACGCACTAATGAAATGGAAAGTACTATCTTCTTGCACCGGTTTAATCACACTTGTTACAACACTCAATACGGGGGCGGGGAGCCACAAACACTTATAATGCATCTACCACATGCCAAGAAGTTTACTGTGTACTTTCTTTGGCTATCACATGCAAACCACACAATCCTAAAGCACAATCATTCTGCTTTTACAGACAAGGAAACACACTTTTAGAGGTTAGAGAGACATATGTGAGGTCACTAGCCAACAGACAGAAGGAACCTGAACTGCTCCATGCACAGCTGAGTCCACACTTTCTCCACACTCAGTGTATCTTTGGACTCACTGTATCGCTGGACTCAATTTAAATTTGAAAGTCTTCTCCGGGACAAGGCGGCGGAACCCTGCTCCTTGTCATTCTAACCAGCAGCCCCACACAGTACCTAACACAGGTGGGAACTCACAAGTGAAATAAATTAATGGGCCAGATGCTTAACTTTGTACATGCCTAACATGTCAACTGCGTGAGTAACAGGTACAAGTTTGAGGCCTGACCCTGCCCACTATTTCTGCAAGAAGGGGTGCGTGGAGTTGTTAACTTCTTTTCAAAAGAAGCTGGAGAAAATGAAGACAACCAGTGACAGAGCAGAATCGGTACCCAAAACAGGTTTGATCTTTACACCGATTCGATTTTGATTCAAGTACAGACAATTTATTTTCACTCCTTAGAACAACTCCCCACACCCTCTTGGGAATTTTAAACCTCAGCCGCAGTTACGGTATGCTAAAAAAAAACCTACATAAAAGGAAACCCTAAACAAAATGAAAAGACAACCCACAGAACGAGAGAAAATATTTGTAAATGAATCGACTGACAAGGGATTCATCTCCAAAATTTACAAACAGCTCCTACAGCTCAATACCAAAAAAATAAACAATCCCATCAAAAAATGGGCAGAAAAGCTAAACAGACAATTCTCCAAAGCAGACAGACAGATGGCCAAAAAACACATGAAAAGATGGTCCCCATCACTCGTTATTAGAGAAATGCAAATCAAAACCACTATGAGGTACCACCTTACACCAGCCAGAATGGCCATCATCAAAATGTCTACAAACAGTAAGTGCTGGAGAGGGTGTGGAGAAAAAGTAACCCTATTACACTGTTAGTGGGAATGCAAATTGGTGCAACCACTGTGGAAAACAGTATGGAGATTCCTCAGAAAACTAAAAGCAGAATTACCATTTGATCCAGCAATCCCACTCCTGAGCATCTATCCAGAGAAATCCACCACTCAAAAAGACACATGTACTCCAATAATCATTGCAGCACTCTATACAATAGCCAAGTCATGGAAACAACCTAAATGCCCATGGACAGAGGAGTGGATAGGGAAGATGTGGTACACATACACATCTTTCGTTAAAAGCAACGAAATAACAGCATTTCTAGCAACATGAACGGACTTAGAAATTTTCATGCAAAGTGAAACCAGTCAGACAATGAGACACCAACATCAAATGCTACCACTTACATGTGGAATCTAAAAAAAGGACACAATGAACTTCTTTGCAGAACAGATAACTGACTCACAGACTTCAGAAACTTAGGGTTTCCAAATAGGACAAGTTGGGGGGTGGGGGGATGCACTGAGGGTTTGGGATGGAAATGCTATAAAATTTGGTTGTGATGATTTTTGCACAACTATAATTGTAATAAAATTCATTAATTAAAAAAATACATAAGCCTTTGGGTTTTCATCAAAAACAATTTTACACATTTGAAAATCTGATATCAATACCTAAAATCATGATGAATGGGAGCTAAATTAATAAAGCTAAAACTAGTTCTATTTCATCCACTAATAACCAAGCTTAACCTTCCTGTCTTTTTGCTCAGTAACTACAGGCAGCATTCTTTCTCATACCAATGATGTCAATATCAACATGTATCCCCATGGAAGGTGGGTAGCAAATTTCATTCAGAATTTTTTTTTTTTTTTTTGCTTTTTAGGGCTGCACCATATGGAAGTTACCAGGCCAGGGGTTGAATCAGAGCTACAGCTGCTGGTTTACGCCACAGTCACGCAACCTGGGATCTGAGCCACAGCTCACAGCAACGCAGGGATCCTTAATCCACTGAGCAAGGCCAGGGATCAAACTCCCCGCCTCATGGGTCCTAGTCAGGTTCGTTAACCACCAAGCCACGAAGGGAACTCCCAGAAATAATTTTTAAAGAGACAAACAAATTTGAGGGTTAAATAAGAAAAGCCACATTATTAGTCTCACTATAATTACATCCCAGACTCATCTTTTCAAATAAAGACCCCAAAAAAGTAACAACATAAAAAGTACACAAAATCCACAAATACAAAGGCGAACAGGCATCAGCTAAGTCCCTTTCAAGTTTGCTTTCCTTTCACCATTCATTCATTCATTCCTGAGCGCCTACTGAATGCCAAGCACGGCTTGTGGATACACAAACAACCAGGAACACAGGAACTCGGAGACTTCCCGCCGGAGAAATGAACCTGCACCGCCTCAGAGGGCAGCAGACTCCTCCAGTTTCGTGTTTTAAAAGAAAGAGCCCAAAACGTTGAAAAAAACACTAACGAGAGCGTTTCGAGCGTCAAGGGCAAGGGTAATTACACAAGCGGGTGGAGGCGAGACACTCGAGGCCGCAGGTGAGCTCACTTAGCGGCCCCCGCCTCACCTGAGCCGGGGTCGCAGCAGGAACACCTGCGGCGGTGGGGGTGGGGGCAGGTGTGGAGGGGGAGGAAGGAGAGTGGGGGTGAAAGGAGGGGGTCGGGGTGGGTAGGCAGGGGCGGGAGGGGTGTGTTCAGGGCAGGGACACGGGGACTCGCAGGGCAGGTGCTGCGCCCGCACCTTCCGCCGCCCCGCACCCTGGCACCAGCCCCTCAAAGGAGGGACCAGCAAAGTGACTCCGGGGCAAACGACACCTCCCTCGCGTGCGACACGGGCTTGCCGCCCGCCCCCCATCCCCAGACCCCGACGACCCAGCTGGGGCCCCGCGGGCCACTCACCTGGCGCTCGCCGAACAGGTCCAGGAGGCGGCCCTGGGGCCGCACATTGAAGGCGGCGCCTACGGGGGACCAGCTGGTGCTCACCCGCCGGACCCCGAGCCGGACTCCGAGGCCGCCCAGACGTCGTGCGCACAACATCGAGCCCCACATTTCCTGAGCGCCCCAAGGCCGGAGGAACCTTCCTACCCCGCCGCCGGGTCACGCAGCCCCGCGGGAACGCGTGCCCCGTTTCCACGGCAGCGGCCCGTGCGCCACGTGACCTCGCGCTTTCAGGAAGGGCGAGAGGCAGCGAGACGAGCGTACCTCGGCGTCCTCAGGGCCAGAGCTTCGCCCCGCCTTACCGGCTGCTGCCTTTAGCGCCCCCGCGTGCCTGGAGGAGGAACCGCAGGGTCGCCCTGCCCCTCCCGCGTGGCGACTCCGGCAGCCAGGTCTGAGCCGGACGGAATCTAAAACTTGCGGCCCAGAACACGCGTGGGTGGCGGGCAGGGCGCTTACCCCTACACGTGGCCTAGACTTGCCGCCCTCGGTCCGTTTCCTCTACTGGGGGGTGCGGATCACGTGCCCTGCGTTTGCACATCCGATCTCTGCATTCATCCACTGCCTGTAAACTCGCAAGGATCGATAATACAACCGACAAGGCAGGGTCGGGTGCGAGGGGCTGGAGCATCCTACCCAAGTCCAGTCACCTAAGGAGGGAGGCCTGGGGCGGGGAGGCTGCGGAGGAAGGAGTGGCGGGCGGGGCGGGGGCTGGACCAGCGGCCCGAGGCACCCTCTCCGTCAGGGACAGAGATCAGAGCATCCCCGGGTCCGCCCTTGAGAGTGACTCTGGAAGGACCTCCAGGAAGTTGGGGTGGGCTGGCGTGAGCCTACGCTGCAACCTCGCCTCAGCTTCCTGTGGGAACCAGACACCCGGATAGAGTCCATCAGCGCCCAGGACAGGCAGGCTGGGCTGAAGGATGGTCCCAGTGTCTCGGACCCCGACGTGTGACTTGTGCCGAGGACCAGCACGTGAGGGAACGTTGTATCTCACGTGTGCCCTGGGATCGACTAGGCTCCTTTTAACACCTGTTGGGCGTGAGCAGCCTGGGAACCTTCTCTGAAGTTCCAGGGAGCCAGGAGCGAGGGCCAAGCAGCCTGGGCTTCTAACCTGCCCTTTGCGTAGCCACAACACCGGTGTTAAATGGAGTTTGTTTTCAGTTTAGCCTGGTGAGGAGAAAAAGCCCCAGTGATGCAAATAACAACAAACTTTACTTACAGGAAGTGCCATGGGGCCCCCACACAATTCTCTACAGCATAACTATAAGGTCTGGATTTTTTTTTAATCTATATGTAAGAAATGATGTCATTGTCTACTGATGCTTTAAATCAGATTTTAGGGAGTTCCCGTCGTGGCTCAGAGGTAGCGAACCCAATTAGCATCCATGAGGACACAGGCTGGATCCCTGGCCTTGGTCAGTGGGTTAAGAAAGCACCCCCCCCTTTTTTTTTTTTTGGCTAACCAGGCAAGAAGTTGTGAAAAAAAAAAAAAAATTGAATGGAACTTGCGCTGCTGGGTTTGAGCAGATTGGGACCGGGTTCCTTTCTTGTCCTGTTTCTCCCTCTGGTATTGGAAACATTCACCCTACATCCGTCCTGCCCTTGTGTTCTGGAAGCCACAGCTTCTTGTCTGGTTTCACAGGTTCACAGATGGAGAAGAATTTTGTCCCAGGATGACGTCACACAGTAGGTCTCACCTATAACTGACTTAAATGATTTAGATGATGAGATTGGGGACTTTGGGGTTGATATTTGCTTATTTATCTTTTTAGGGCTGCACCCGAGGCCCATGGAAGTTCCCAGGCTAGGGGTCAAATCAGAGCTGCAACTGCCGGGAGTCCCCATTGTGGTTCAGCAGAAACGATCCCCCTGGTATTTACGAGGATGCAGATTTGATCCCTGGCCTCACTCAGTGGATTAAGGATCAGGCATTGCCATGAGCTGTGGTGTTAGTCACAGATACGGCTCGGATCCTGCATGCTGTGGCTGTGGTATAGGCTGGCAGCTATAGCTCCAATTCGACCCCTAGCCTGGGAGTTGCTAAAGGCCACACCTGTGGCCCTAAAAAGAACGGCTCACGGCAACATCGGATCCTTAACCCACTGAATGAGGCCAGGAACCGAACGTGCATCCTCCTAGATCCTGGTCAGGTTCTTAACCCACTGAGCCACAACAAGAAGTCCCAGGTCAGGTATTTTTAAATGTCCCCTAGGAATGACGACAGGATCTGTAGAATCGGCTTTGGAACTAACTTTCCTACTCTCACCCTCTTACTGTTCGGACGGTGACGGGCTAATTCATACAGTGAAATCGTCAAATAACGTCCGCGCCGAGCCGGTGCCGGGGCCAGGGGGGCAGAGGTGCGGACGCGCCCGCTCACGGGCTGCTGAACAGGAGGAAGCCTGTGAACGTGGTGTCGTCATCCTCATCGGCAAACAAGCCATTGAAGCGCTCGCCTCCCGCCGCCTGCAGCCACACCTCGTCCCCAAGCTTCAGCTGCAGGACGCCGCTGCCCGATGCCTGGTCCTCGGCGCCGGTGTAACCGTCCTTGGTGTGCAGTACTCTCACCCCGTTTTTGACCAGCGCCACCTGGACGTTCCTGGAGAAGACAGTGATGTGGTAGGTGAAGAAGTAGACGCCGGCCACGTGGCAGGTGAATTTCCCCGAGGCCACGTCGTAGTGGTCGAAGTCGTTGTACAGAACCCTGTCGAATTTGATGGGGGCGTCCGGCGGTGGAAACTTGCTCAGCACCGTGAGCCCCACGGTGAAGGCGCTTTTGGGCAAGACCGGCGTCTCGCCGATTTTCCCTTTTTCGCCCCTATCCCCCTTCCAGCCCCTCGCTCCCTGGACGCCTGGCTCACCCTGAGGTCCCAGGGGTCCGGCATCTCCCTTGGGACCAGGCTTTCCAATGGGCCCCATGGGGCCTGGGGAGCCAGTTGGGCCCAAAGGTCCGGTGCTGCCCTTTGGCCCCTCTGGACCAATGGGCCCCACATTCCCCTTGTCCCCCTTCTGTCCTTGGGGGCCCGGCTCTCCTCTGAGGCCTCTCCCTCCGGGGGGGCCCACGAGTCCCTTTGGCCCGAGTTTTCCTGGAGGTCCCCTGGAGCCCTGGTCGCCTTTGACGCCCTTTGCTTCGACGTTTCCATCTGCCCCTGAGCAGGACAAGAGAAGACAGAGGCAGAGATGAGCTGTGACACGTCACCTGTGAGAACACCTGTGGTCTTTCTGTTACTGAGCATGCAAATGAGATATGGCAGCGGCAGGGCCCGGGTTCCGTATCAGCTCAGGGTTTGAAAGTTAATTTGTCCCTAAATTGTGCTCCCACAAACCCACACATACACACACCTTTTGATTTGTGTACAGCAAGTCAGCCGCGGGGCTCACACTAGAAATAACAGGTTTGGAGTTCCCGCCATGGTGCAGTGCGTTAAGAATCCCACTGCAGGGAGTTCCTGTAGTGGCTCAGCAGTTAACGAACCTGACTAACATCCATGAGGATGTGGGTTCAATCCCTGGCCTTGCTCACTGGGTTAAGGATCCACCGTTGCCATGAGCTGTGGTGTTGGTCGCAGACATGGCTCGGATCTAGCATTGCTGTGGCTGTGGTGTAGGCTGGCAGCTACAGCTCCAATTGGACCCCTAGCCTGGGAACCTCCAAGTGCTGCGGGTGCGGCCCTTAAAAAAAAAAAGAATCCAACTGCAACAACTCAGGTTGCTGCAGAGGCACGGGTTCCATTCTTGGCTGGCACAGCGGGCCGAAGGATCTCAGATTCAATCCCTGACTTCCATGTGCCCTGGGTGCAGCCATAAAACAAAGATAAAAAGAAATGACAGGTGTTTCCGTCGTGGCTCAGTGGTTAACGAATCCGACTAGGAACCATGAGGTTGAGGGTTCGATCCCTGGCCTTGCTCAGTGGGTTAAGGATCCGGCGTTGCCGTGAGCTGTGGTGTAGGTTGCAGACGTGGCTCGGATCCCGCGTTGCTGTGGCTGTGGCGAAGGCCGGCAGCTACAGCTCCTGTTAGACCCCTAGCCTGGGAACCTCCATGTGCCGCGGGTGCGGCCCTAGATAAGGCAAAAAGACAAAAAAAAAAAAAAAGAAATGACAGCTCTTTGCCGCCTAAGTCTGACCATGATGGTGCCCCCTCTTCTTCTTTGGAGGATGAAAGAATGCTAGCAGCAGGTGCACCGGGGCAGCTTCTGGGGCTGATGCGCAGCTCCAATGGGTGTTCTTCTTTTTTTTTTTGGTCTTTTTAGGGCCACACCCGCGGCATATGGAGGTTCCCAGGCTAGGTGTCCAATCAGAGCTGCAGCTGCCGGCTTGCACCACAGAAACAGCAACGCCAGATCCGAGGTGCATCTGTGACCTACACCACAGTTTCCAGCAATGACGGATCCTTAACCCACTGAGCGAGGCCAGGGATCGAATCTGCATCTTGATGGATGCTGGTCAGATTCATTTCCACTGAGCCACGATGGGAACTCCAGCCCTGATGATTTCACACACATGCACACACACACACACACCGCCCAGAAGCCTCATCAAGGTGAACACAGAGTCGTCCTGGGTTGCTGCTCACTGCTCAGTACATCTGCCAACTGGTCTGCTGTGCCAGGCGCATCAGGCAATAGTGGTCCTGCTTACCCCCCAGCCCCTCCGGCTCCCCACACCCCAACTGGACAGCGGTGGTTACGAGCAGCTGCTCTGGAGTTAGACACCCTGCCTCCACCACTCATGCAGAAGCCAGGTCCCCAGGAGGGTAAGCAGCTCCTTTAACGGTTGTTGGACTAAGCAAAACAACAGATGGAAGGCGCTTACAACGGCCCAGCACAGAAATCATTATTGCATTTGTGACAACCACCTCCCTCCCCAGCAACTGTCAGCATCTTCTCCACCTCCGAGGCCTGGCTCAAGGGCCACCTTCTCCTGCAGGGCTGCCCAGGGCACTAAGTCAGAATCCAGTGCCCCTGAATCAGGCTTCAGCAAACCATGACCCATCGGCTACCTCTGGCATCTGCCCGTCTCTGTACCCCTGCCAGCTAAGAACGGTTTCCTTTTTTTTTTTTTTGCCAAGCCCATGGCACATGGAAGTTTCCAGGCCAGGGATGGAATCCAAGCCACAGCTGTGACCTACACCACAGCTACAGCAACACCAGATCCTCTATCCACTGAGCAGGGCCAGTGATAGAACCCACCCCTTCTCATCGGCCCGAGCTACTGCAGTCAGATTCTTAACCTACTGTGCCGCAGCAGGAACTCCCTGGTTTATATTTTTCAAGGGTCACAAATAATGTTCCAAGCTACATGACAAGTATGCAAAATTCAGGTCCCACTGGAACATAGCCCCACTCACTAAGGCATCGTTTATACTGTTCTTCTCCATGACAACAGCACTGAGGCACTGTGATGGAGACCCTGTGGTCCACAAAGCTGAAAGTATTTCCTATCTAGCCCGTTCTCTGCACTGAATCCTGAGCTGCTGGGGAGAAGAAATGGGTGTGCCCATTATCAGGGGGTCATCCTCAGAGCCTTGTAAGAGACTTGTCCTTAATAAACACTTAAATTCTTTTGTGGGGTGGGGGGTGGGGTGGGCTGCACCTGTGACATGCAGAAGTTCCCAGGCCAGGGTCTGAACCTGTGCCACATTAGTGATATGCACCATGGCAGGTCCTTAGCCCATGGAGCCACCAGGGAGCTCCCACACTTAAATTCTCGTTACGTCCCTGCTGGCTGAGGACGAGGGCAGAGCAGAATGGAAAGCCACCTCTGTCTGACCTGGTTCTCCTTTCTCTCCCCTCATGCCGTCCTTCCCTGGACCACCGGGACGTCCTGGTTCACCTGGTGGAAAATGAGAAAAGAGGCAGGAGGTAAAATGCCAGGTCCACTTTTCTTCAGCATGGTGCCCGCCAGCAACGAAGGCTGGGGAGCCCGGAGCCCCAGCCTGGCCCACACACTCCCCCCACAGATGCACGGGCGGAGCACAGACAGGGCCAGCAGCAGGGTGCTGAGGGTGCAGAGAAGTGGGTTTTGAAGCGGATTGGGACGATCACAACTGCACGTTCCTCCTCACGTGACAAGGACTTGGGAGATGGCTGTCTGCAGAGGCGCTGGGGGGCTTTCTCACTTCCCCACTTCTGGTCCTTTTCTATCACCCGCCTCCGCCTCCTATGAAAGCAGACGTGGTTACAGGACACTATTTGGGATGGAAGGGAAGGTTCTAGAAGGATCTCTGTAGCGCCTGAGAATGCTGTGCAGGCCCATTGGGGCATTGGGCCATGAGGTTTTGCAGACTACATAGGAGTTCTGATGCTCACAACAGGCTACTGCAGCACCAGTGTCATGTGTCATGTCCCCACACCTGTGCCTATAAGCTGCGTACAGGTAATCTTCTAAAAACATGTTCATTAGAAAACATACAAATATATTTCAAAACAGTAAGACAAAAATGAAGCTAATTTTTAGGGAGTGAAATGTGACTGGCTATCCAAGAAACATATATGTTTTATATGCATGTGTGTCTGTATATACACATACATATATAACTGTATATGTAACATACACGCGTTAAGGAAGGAAGTAAAATTGGGAAGACTAGATATCCTGAAAGAAGGGGAGAGATTCATTAGAAGAGACCCAGAAGAATTTGGAGTCGGATGTGGGAGCAATCATCTTATTTCTCTTCCCCCCGACACCCTGCCACGTGTTTCTCTATCATCTATCTTCTTTGTGTGCATGCCATGATTTATAATAAAAATTTTCAAAGTTATAGCCTCCCACACTCGGAAATGGAACACCCCGCCCCACGCAGGCCCCCGTGAGAGAGGAGGAGCGCCAGCGGGGCGCCGTGACCTTGCCAGCCCACGCCCCTGCAGAGGTGTTGCTGTGGACCGGAGCAAAGGGGGAGAAAGCGAGGCTGTGAGCCAGGAGTTTGAGCCACGGGGACGGATGCGTGACTTTGAATGAGGAAAGTGTAAAGAGTCAACTGGGGAGGCAGCCTGGCTGCTGCACAGGTGCAGAGCACCCTGGGGCGGGTGGTACCCCCCTCCACCAGAAGGGACACGGTGACTGAGCCTGGGGGTTGCGAGCAACTCCAAGAATCCTGCAGCAGGAAGTCCTCGAAGAGCCCCTGGGGAGTGAGGCTGGAACCTTTCTTTCTTGCTCAGAGGGCAGAGGGCTGGATGCTACCAGCATCATCTCAGCGGTGCTTCCCGAGCCTCTTCTCCCTGCCCAGCTGCCGGGGTCCGAGGTGGTCCCCACAGAGAGGAGGGGAGTGGCGTGAGGGGGGAGGGATCTTGAAGGCAGAAGGTGCTGTGTGTGTGCGTGTGCGTATGCGTACACACATGCACACCTGTGGTCCCACCAGGACGGTAGGCGGTGGATTTCATTAAGATGGAGAGTTTGCTCTTCACTGGGCTGGCTTTTCCTGCCCCGGGAGGAGAGGTGCCTGATGCCCCAAAGTGCCTCTGGTGGCCCTCTGCTCCATCAGCTGGGGCATGTAACCCACTGGACCACAGACGCCATGAGTAAGGGACACTGCAAACTCCTGGAAGGCCCAATGAATGGGAAAGCCCATGAGGACGGGGTCCTGATGGCTTGTGCCGCCCTGTACCCCACACCCAGCCTGATCTGGCTGGGACAG